>PVIU01001675.1:0-201494 GCA_004026605.1 Ondatra zibethicus
TCCACCTCCACCACCACCTCCATCACCACCTCCACACAAATCAAATCACGAAGTGTTAAAAGAACTAACACCATGACTGAAAACTAGTTTTTACTGTATGTTGGTTTTTAAAAAAAAACAGAGAGTGTGTGGAAGTAGTATGCACATCTCTACCCTCTGACCTGGTATGTGGTGTAGTATGCCTGTATTCTGCCCTTCCCTGTGTATGCTTTCTCCTTTTCCCACTAGGCAGCCTCTCTCTGGCTTGCAGCATCCTCTTTAGACCAGGTTTAGTGGATCAGGTTTAGACAATGATCCTGTATCAGCTCCTGACTCAGATGACCCTTGGACTCATCACCCTGAGTCTTTTCTCTGGCATTCCTCTTGTGCATGGCGGTGACAGTGCATGGCGAGGTGGGCTTTTCCTGTCCAGGGAGTGCATCCACCATTTCCTCATGTCCCTCTAAAGATTCCCAACACACTGTATGCATGGGAATCCTGCAGGGGCCTGCTTGGCTCTCACAGCAGAGTTGGTAAGGACTGTGAGACTGTGGGCAACCAGAATGTTCACAGGACAGCTACTCCACAGGACTTTTCTTCCCGTGGACCCTCCCGAGGGCTCACAATGCCAAGTGAGCATTATCTGTGATGCGTTCCCAGATGTGACTCTGAATGATGATGCAGATGACTAAGCAAGCCTCTGAGCCTCTGAACGTGGATCCTCATCATTTCGAGGGCTTCTCCTTTTATGCTCCTGAAGGTTGTCTTAATGAGTTACTGTGCTTAATCATCCATCATGCACATGGGTGTGTTTGTGTGTGCATGTGTACGTGTGTGTGTGTGTGTGTGTGTGTGTGTGTGTGTGTGTTGTTACAGGAGAGGGTAAGCTGTAAGCAAAATCTAGGAGCAATTAGATTTCTGCCTTTGTCTCTAGGCATCCACTCATTTGCTACACTCTTGTTTCCCAACACGACAAAAGGAAAAAAAATGCCACATAATTTTAGGGATAAATCTAATCTCCTTTGATGCCTAAAAGCCCAAACATGAAAAATATTAGGGTGTCATTTGTTATGTACCAGAAACGGCTTCCTGGAAGATTTCATAGGCTGGCCCATAGAAGCTGGACCTCACACTGTGCTTTTTGAAACACTAAATTAACTCATCTCTGACTACAATCATAAACTACAAAACATTTACTTAAGAGCCAGAGGCTTTCTAGGGCCAGCAAGATGTCTCGTCTGATAAAGGCACTCTCCCCAAGCCTGAGTTCGTTCCCTGGGACCCCCAGGGTAGAAGGAGAGAAGCAGCTCCTGGAAGTTGTCCTCTGGCCTATGTGCACCGCAACCCCACACACAGTGAGCAAACAAATGCAGTAAAAAATGAAAAAAGCCATCTGTTTTCTACACTTACGAATATAAATGGAGGAAGGAATGCAATAATTAGTTGATTTCTCTTTTGAGAGTCTCACCTAGCCCAGGCTAATCTCAAACTCTCAATATAGCTAAGGATGACTTTAAATTTCTGATTGTCCAGTATCTACTTCTGTCTGAGTTGTTAGAATTAAAATCATGAGCAACTACCTCTAGATGTTTTGGTGCTGAAGACCAAACTTGGGATTTCATGCATAGTGAGTAAGCTCTCTACCATCTAAGCTACATCTCTAACTCTAGTAGCTGATAACCTTAAACTTTTCATTATATATATATTATATATATATACAGATATACATATATATGTGTGTATATATATATATATTCTTCTTCACTGCCAAAATAAGATATTTTCCTTCCACTTTTATAATTCATTGGCAAACACAATAGGCTTTTAGAATAGCCACAGTGCTTTAACACATATCCTAAGGACATATACTGAAGCATTTTTCTCCATTTGCCGTAAGATTTGCAACTAGCTGTTGCTCCCCAGACCTTTGAAACAAAACAAAACAAACCTGTTCAAAGTCTACACACTTACTAATGAATTCTGTGTGCTTTAGCTTGTTTATAAGTACTTTTTTTATCGTGACTTAATTATTCCAAAAAACCCACACACTTTCTCAGGTATCTAATGGTCTAGTCAAATTCTCAAATTATCTGAAAGTGTAAATAACCCCCATTACTATTGGAGGAGGGAGGTAGAGCCAGGACACATGCAAGGGAATTTTTAACTTTCTGGCATTTAATAACAAGCATCAAAACTTCACCTCTTTTGCATCCATCCCGTTAAATTAATTTATCTTTGGCATCATAAACATTTATTAGTGTGCATTTGGAGAGGGAAAAGCAATGAGGCCGCTACAAGGGAGGCAGAAACGGAGGTCAATAAGGAAGACAAGCAGCAAATTTTCTCATTTGACTCAGAATCTTGAAATGAGAAAATGCCAAACTGCTTAACTTCATAAACTGGACATAGGAAACTGGTCAGGCAGAGGTGGGGGGTCCATACAAGAGTGGGTACCTGCCGAAACACTTGAAAACTTTTTTCTCTTTTCTGGCTTTCCTAAGGATCTGCAGTCATTTGGAATAGAATTATTTGCAAGCCTTGCATTCCACGAGCTTACCATTAAATGTAGATAAAGGAAAGTGGCAGCTGTTACATCAAATGCCACAAATAATAAGGGTGCATGCAAATCTGCAAACAGGGGCCGGACAGGCCTTATGGTAAACTGTCCGAATCTCACGGCGGGGCGGCCGGTGATACTCGTCCTCACCTGAGTTCATGCTGATTATTTTCTGACAACACTCTAAACGTGGAGGTTTCGTTACCTCTGTTTGGGGTTTTGTCTAAGGTTTGGCGTCTTTCTTCTCTGTTGTGAGATGGTTTACAGAGGTGGGAAGTCTGAGGTGGGCCACTTGCTTCTTGAATTTCAGGAACTACAGAACACAGCAGCCTCCGAGGGCCAGGTGGTGGTCCTAGAATGCCGGGTCAGAGGAGCACCCCCGATGCAGGTCCAGTGGTTCCGGCAAGGGAGTGAAATCCACGACTCTCCAGACTTCAGAATTCTCCAGAAAAGTAAGAAGAAGTGTCGGTTCTCCCGAATTTAGTTTGATTTCCTCTGGTTTCACAAGAACTGGAAAGGACTTAGATGATCTGATTTATATTTTCAAAACGGGATGAGACTAATATAGTCTGTACTGTAAATGAATCTGTGTAACTCAGCCCCTCTCTTCCCCCTCCCGTTTCTCACAACACTTTGTAAATGTGGGTTCCAACGGAACTCTGTGATTGTCCAGCTATAGATGAAAACACTGATGTGAATGCCGATTTTCTAGTTCCAGCCTTCTATACCATCTTCGTTCTACAACTGCCATTGACCACACAGTGTTATGCTGTTTATCAACAGGACTGCCTAAAAGAAAATGCCGATTTTCTTAAAATAATGCCTTCAAACTGCCCCTTTCTTGTTTGTTAATGACAGGACACTGCCTGCATTAAAGAGGCCAGGAGTAGATGCTCTTTTTTTGTTCAAGGTGTTTGTAGACTTGACAGTTAATGCTGGAACTTTCCCCACAACCCCTTCCAAAATGCTACCTGTGAAATAGAACAAAGAATTAGTCTACCTCATTTTTATGGGGAAAAACCCACAGTGGCCCCTTTGAAGTGGATGAAATCTATAGATCTTTCCTTTAGAACAAAAATTCCCACATACTCGCTTATTTGGCAAATCATTTTAAGAGGCTCTCAAGTCGGAAGTCTGTCTGGAACTACACTGTCTTACACTTCCTAGGGCCCACTGTATTATAGAAATATAAACGGAGTGGCTACTGCCTTAACCCTGTCCTGTGCAGAGGTGGTCTTCACCATGTCCACACACACGGCCTAGCCAAACGCCATGGGAGCAAGGCGGTAGGTTAATTAGCCCCAGATTCTGTTCTAATGCTTGTTCCATTTTTTTTCTTTTCTCATGCTAACAGAACCTAGATCAGCATCTGAGCCCGGTAAGCATTTTCTCCTGTTGGGGGTAATGTATCTCTGGGGTTTCAGTAGGTCTTTGTTTCTATTTTAAAACCACACACCACATAGAACAATGTTTTTGCAATTCCTTAGAAACATAAAACCGTCTTCAAAACAATGTCTTCTTTATCATGAGGGCTGTGCACTGCAATCCTCATCATCTTTATTAGTAAAACATGCTGCTCAGACAAGCTGGGCTTGGTGACTAGGTTTTTTCAAATATAGCGTTTTATACTCAGAAGGCTAAACTAGACTTGCAACCCAAAAGAAAACCTTTCTAAAATACCGGTAGAAAAGAGAAATTTATTGCAGGTGTTTACTGACCAAAACCCACTGCAAGGCAGTCCATAGCTCAGAAAGTACTCCAGAGCCCAAAAACTTGGCAGAGTGAGCCCTCAGGCATCTCTCGTGTGTGTGTGTGTGTGTGTGTGTGTGTGTGTGTGTGTGTGCTGTAAACTTTTACTCTTTCACAAGCATGAAGAATGTCACCATGCCCTGGGATCTCTCTTCATTACTGGATCATCTGTCCTCACCCAAGTGCTCTGTGATCCAGGAGTGTGAGGGGCGACTGTTCTCTGCCTTTGACCTCTTGTATATTTGTGACTTCCCATGAACCCAAAAATTGTGTGTCCAGGTATTTCATAGTATGCCCCCCCCCACCTGAAGATTGTTTTCTTTTGTATTTTTCCCATCAGAAAAGACATGGTCCCACTTCTTCACAAAGGTTAAAAAAACATGGCATTTTCCTGTTTCTCCTGTTTGTGCTTCTGCTACAGCAGCAGGCAGATCCTGCCAAATGTGCCTTGGGAACCATGGCCTGCCCTGACCTTTGCCTGGGAATTCGAAGGTCCCTGTTGGCTCTAGCAGGTCATGGTACTAGGCTCTGCCCCTGAGCCTGTCACATCTGAGTATCAGGTCATTAAAAGCAGAGTGCTCTCTTATGAGGGCTCAGAGTTAAAAGGATGCTTCTTAACGTCCTTCGGGAATGACTGGAATTGATCTGGTGGCTTCTGAGTTACAACTAGAACATGCCATCCCATTCATTGTATGAGTCACCACATCAAACACCACAGCCACTTTCCAGGCTGTGGAAACAGACCGCTTTATGCTTTGTTTGTGATATGTCTTTGTATACACGTGAATAATGCTAGGCCCCCAATGTATGGAACGTCTGTGGATGAATCCTTTGTATGAGCGCATATGGAAATCACATAGGTGGTAAGGGTACATCTTTTTCATTTACTGTTTCAAATATTGGCAGGTAGATAGATGATGGATGAGTGGACATAGTTTTATAAAGGGCAAATTGAATATTTCCTTTGGTCCCTTGTATAATATGTGCAAATTATCTCTTTCAGTGGTTTAAGTATAAATGCGCTAAAATCTTAGGCCAAAATTTCCAAAATTGGGATGGGTTTGAGCTTATTTTGTTATTGTACTTTGTACTTAGGACAATATATACAACTTTCTCTGTTGTCTTCATCTACTGAGGTTTATGATGATTTATCAGATGTCTCCTATAACCAAGGTCAAAAAAACCATCAGTTTGCTACCATCTTAATTTTCAGATTATTTGTTTGCGATTGCGTGGTTTAGTTTTGAGTACATGTGTGTCTGAGTATTGAAAACATTCAGAGTAAGGCTGGGAGGCAAAGTGCCTGTTGTGGTAAATGTGAGGTCCTGAGCTCTAATCCTGTGAATCCATACAAAAAGAAAAAGTAGGGCATGGGGACAATAACTCCAATGATGGGCAGAGCAGGAAAAAAAAACAAAAACAAATGGATTCCTGAACCTCATTGGTCAACTAGCCTAGCCAAATCCATAAGATTTATATTCAGTGAGAGATTCTATTTCAAAAAGTAAAGGTAGGTAGAGGGCTCAATGATACTGGTTTGGCTCCTAGCAACCACATGGTGGCTCATAACCATTTATAACTTCAACTCCAGGGGTTACAGTGCCCTCTTCTGGTCTCCGCAGTCATTCTACAAACATGGTACACTTACAAGCAAGCAAAACACTAAGACATATAAAATTAAGATAAATAAATCTTTAAAAAGATATAAATAAATAGTGTGAAGAGCAATCAAGGAAAGACACCCAATGCCAAGTTCTGTTTTCTACAACATGCACACACAGGCGCACACACCCACACTAACAAACTCATAGATGCATACACCACACACACACACACACACATCAAAAAGGAAGAGAAAACATTGCCAATATAGTGAAGGCAGTATTGGATGAGGACGGTAATGGCAACAGCCCCCACCCTGCCTCCATTCTCTCCCCCACTCCACTGCTTACTGTCTTTGTGTCCCAGTTACAGCTTGTTTTGCTTCTAGCAAACATACATTTGATCATGAGTTACTTAATAAAATTTGTTCTGGATGCTCCAGAGCTGTAGGATTTATTTAAATGTCTTCTGGGTGAGCACAGAGATGTCATGGCTGAAAGCTGAAGGCATGGAAGGCGCTCCTCTTCAGCAATTCACCCGAGCAGTGTATACAAGATTTTCCTTACCCTGTTTGCTGAATTCCCTTATTTTTCCCTTCCCTTTAATTATATCTGAAAGCATTTTAAAAGAACAGAACCCCCCATCATAACCATAATAACAGCATCTGGTAAAAGCAAGTGTACCTTGGCAGAGAAATCTTTCAAGGAAATCTGTCACTATAAGAAAATAATGTAGGCAGGAACTATTAGAAAGAAGACAAACTCTCCTCACCATCTTACTTACCACACCTACTAGAGTAGCTCCTTTCATTTCCCAACGGGACATTAATACACTCCACTTTGGGAAGCCCACACTTGACATACAGTATTAAATAAAATCTGTGGTCATAGTTTTTAACATAAATTAAAAAAATTAACACAGGAGTGACTCTTCCTGTGACTGCTTGTGTGAGTTGGATGGACTATAAACCCAAACAAGCCTATCTGTGTTTAAACAAAGTTTAGTGTGCCTAACAAAAGTAGGTGTGATTTATTTCCTAATTTCCAAATGTTTCCCTGGTGCTGACCTTGAAATTTTCATATGGAGAGAGAGAGAGAGAGAGAGAGAGAGAGAGAGAGAGAGAGAGAGAGAGAGAGAGGAGAGAGAGAGAGCATGCACGTGCGTGTGTGTATATATTCAGACAACTTACTTCTCTTAAATGACCTGACTGATTCCTAGATCTAAGCATCCAGTGGTATATTCATCTACATAGAATGAATGTGGGGTCTGGCTTCTCTCATATCTGAGTTTTAGCCACTGTTAGGTTGAAACAGAGAAACACACATGACTACAGCACATCCAAGGCAAGAGATGAATTTTATAGGACTCGGTCGGTGATGTTTTCCAAGTGCTAAAGCATAAATAGCCTTTGAAATTTGGGAAAATATCTAAACAGATTTTTATTGTTCTCTCGTCTCTTCCTCTGACATAGTTGTTCTCTCCTGGTCTCTCATCTGTCTCTCTCTGTCTACATCCTTCCTTCCTTCCCTTTCTCATTCTCCACCAGCTCCCCCGTTCTTCTTATCTATTTTTCCTGTTCAGCCTCCTTATTATTGATGGGTAAGATGCTTCAGGGCTCTAAAAATAAAATGGAAATTCCCTAGGATCTAGATATGGGCCCATTAGGATTAGATGTTTAGATAAAGAAGGGACTAGCCGGGTCCTTCCCCCATGCCTTTGTGCAGCTGGAGCAGGCTTTCCTCATCACCACTGCGCTGCGCTGGTCTAATGTGTTTTGCACTCCCCTCTCTGTCTAGACAGGAGTCAGCTTCATCACAAATCTTTTCAGACTGTTTTGTGAATTAATAGCGAGTCAGCTTACTTAGGAACAACATTGGTTTGTCATACTACCTGCCTGGCCTCCTTTTTTGACATTCTAACTCTACTCTGACTGAATACTTCAAAGACTAATCTGGTATAAGAGGATGAAGATTCATTCACAGATGTTAATTCTCAGGCTGTTACTCAGCTGTCTGGAAATAGCCACAAACTGTCTTGAATGGCTTCTATTGCGTTGTCTAATGGTCTAATTAGACATTTGAAACCAAAGCCACAAAAAGTGAGTTGGGAAACACACACAGAGAAAGAAAGGGGTTCACACACACACACACACACACGGTGTCTCCTACTTTCTTTTAAAAGATGTATGTGAATATATCTGTGTACATGTATATGAACATATGTGTGGGTACCGCAGGAGTCTAGAAGAGACCATAGGTTGCCCTGGAGGTATAGCTTCAGGCTGTTGTGAGCTGCCTGATGTAGGTGTTAAGGATTGAACCCCAGTCCTCTGTAAGAGAAGCATAGGCTCTTAATGACGGAGATACCTCTCCCACCCCCTTTTTAGAAAGTTAAGACTTCTCATCCCTCTTATCAGTGTGACTCTCTACTTAGCAATGTGATCTATCCTGAATCTGTCCGTATGCTGGCTCTGTGCTTCAGAATGTCAGGGAGACTCCACTGGCTGGATGTCCTGAGGGCTGAGTTGGGAAAGGGCAACTATGTAGATGCTTGCTCTCAAGCCAGTGGGATGTGCACACGGAAGATTATGTTTTGGGTGAGAAAAAGTACCTGTATGGACAAAACTAGCCTGCATGCAACCTGTGCATCCCTCACTATGTGACAGGGCACCCAGGGTGCCTCTCCACACTGTCAGAGATGTGTCACAGGCTTGAAATACATGATGTCTGGCAAATATAATACGTCGACTAGCTAAAATTATTCATAGTTTTAACACTGGGTCACCATCCTTTTTGATACGTATGTGACAAAACCACTGACTTCTGAAAACCTGTATGGAAATGAGCTTTTATATAGCCAGTCTAATACAAAGGGATTATACAGCCCCCAGTAAATGCTCACACCCATTAAAATGCAATTGTGGTTATTGAAGAACAAAGGGGTAATTTTTCTTTTAATGCATGTATGTTTTGCTAACAGTACTCAACTTGTGCTGATGTAAGTTATACCGTTCTATGGGAATAACTACCTAACTCATGGGGCTGTTAAGTTTATCTGTAGGCTTAAATAACTATAAAAATATGCTAATATACTTAAGGTCTCATAGCCCAAGACAGTTTACTTTAGTCTTTGAGAGAAAAGGGGAAGTTTGAAGGTACTTTTGAGTGTGCACTGAAAAAAAAATACTTTAAAAGCTGAGCAGTGAGATTACAAGTTCTAGGCCAGCCTAAAGTACATGCTTCAAAAGAAATTAAGAATAGAAGAAAGAAAGAAAGAAAGAAAGAAAGAAAGAAAGAAAGAAAGAAAGAAAGAAAGAAAGAAAGGAAGGAAGGAAGGAAGGAAGGAAGGAAGGAAGGAAGGAAGGAAGGGGTTGAGAAGTGGCTTGTTCATTAATAAAGTGCCTCCATGTTGCACAAGCCTAAAGTCCTGAGTTTGGATCCCTAAAACCCACATAAAAATATAGCCATCATGGGACACCTGTTACCCTTAAGGCTCATCGACCAGATAGCCTAGTCGAATGGATGTGCTTTGGGTTGAATGAGAGACTTTATGTTTAAAAATCAAGAAAGAACTATTGAGCAAAGACTGGGCATTGCCCTCTGGCTGATATATATGCAGGGGAGGAAGAAAGGGGGATGGAGAAAGGGAGGCGGAGGGAAGAAAGGGGAAGGAAGGCAGACCTCAACCCCTTCTTGTAGTCACCTTCTCGAATATTTGCTTGTGGGCTTTGCCTTTCTTGGCAGAGACAAAAGGACCTTCTGTGGACAATTTAAACACCTCAAGAGGAAAAAAGTAGACAATGGTTTGGGAGATTTTTCTCCGAAGGTATCACCTAAATTAAACAACAGGGAAAGGTAAAATTTCTAGTCAGCTGAGGGAGGGAGGGAGGGAGGAAGGGAGGGAGGGAGGAAAAAAGAATCATAAACAAAAGTTGAGGGAATGGCCCATGGAGCACACAAAGAAGAAATCTAACAGCAGGGTAGAAAGGTAGAGAAAGCAAAGAAGCTGAAAGAGACAGAATTGAGATTCCAGGAGAAGAAAGGCATTATCAAATAAGTGACTCAAAACCTTCCCCTGATGCTCAGGCAGTAAAGCACTTTTTGCACAAGCCTGAATTCTGACCTCGTTCAGATTCCCCAGCACCCACATAGCAGCCAGGCTTGGCAGTTCCTGTCTGTAACCCCAAGGCTGGACAGTGGAGCTAGGTGAATGCCTGGGGTTCGTTGGCCAGCCCATCTAGTCAGTCAGAGACCTATAGATTCAGTGACAAATCCTGTCTCAAAAAACAGGTGGAGAGCAACTGAGGAGGATGTCTAATGTTCACCCCTGACCCCAATATGCACCAACACATGCAAAAGCATGTACACACACACACACACACACACACACACACACTACGTGTATACACAGATTCTCTAAATTTAAAGCCATTCACTTCTAGATTAAAAATGCACACCAAGTGTGCAATATGTGGAATAACTTCAGAACTGTGCATATCCCTAGGGAGTTCAGAATATCCAGGATAAGGAGACCACTGAATGAACACATTCCCAGGGACCTCGGAGAGGCTCAGGCCTTCTCAGCAGCCACATTAGACACAAATAGACCATGGAGCAAAAGCTGCAAATGCAAAATTACCTCAAACTGGGAATTATCCCCAGAGCTCCAGGTCTGTGTGACGATCTAGTAAAAATACTTCCAGATTTGCAAGGTCTCAGAAGTGTTCTTCCACAGTCTCTCAAGGATGGTGTTCTCCACCACAACCAGAGAGCTGAACCAGAAAGAGCAAAATGCAGATGTGCAGAACAGGAAGCGGTGATCAAAGGGAACCTCCACGAGTATACCAGCTGTGCACCCCGAAGGAGGGCAAGTCCCCAGTCGCAGATTGCAGGGTGTGCATCAGGAGGAAAACCCACTGCGGCTGTCTGCACCAGGAGCTCCACTCCCTGGCTCCTTCCCAGCTTTTGCTTTGATAACCGGATGGCTGGATGGCAGAGCCAGTTTTCCCAGTTTTGCTCTCCTGATCTCTCATCCATGGACTGACACCTGGAGCAGCAGAAGAGGCATGTGTGGCCCCCAAAGAAGTTGTGCATTTTGTCCTAGTCCTGAGATCTGATATTTGGCCATGTTGAATTGAGAAACATGACATTGGCTCGTGCCGAGTCCATCAAAGTAACTGTTAGGTGTCCAGTTCTTGTCCACACTTAGCCCCAGCAGAGGAGCATCACATTCTCCAAGATTCAGAACGTTGCTTGGATCTTGTACCTCTGTGGGGTTTCTGTTTGTTTGTTTGTTTTGTTTTGTTTTGAAACATTCAGGAAAGATGATATTAGTTTATGACCTAAGATAGTAGCTGAGGGTTTTGTTTTGTTTTAACAGTGACAAGGCTGGACTTACCGTCCAATTCTTTAAATGACATAAATATATACTTTTAAAAGGATGCATATATAGACCATCAAAGGAAATATTATTTCAAGAGAAGGAGGATCAGGTTGGGAAGAATCTACAAGTCATTTCTAATGTGCTAACTTTGTTTTATTTCCTCCATTGATAAATACACAGGGGTCCATGTCATGAGCAATTCTTACCCTGCACATTTTAAATGCCCCTCTCTCTATGTGAGTAAAACTGTCTTTAAAGATCCTAAGAATGTATTGATACCCACACTGCCTTTAACCACACTGGATTTCTTCTTCATTGAGTTTAGCCAGGGCCTTTTTTTTTTTTATTAGTTGTGTTTGCCAAACCATGTAGTTTGAAAAGTAAAAACCGTTAGCAACTCCAGATAAAAATTTAAAAGGCTATAAATGGAGATATGTACGAAACAGTACCTGGGAACCACCAGGGGATCAAATGGCTTCACCCTTGCTGCCTCTTCATTGTTTGAGTTTCTGTAAATTTGGTTTTCTTTTTGTCTGTGTTTCACCAAGTGTTAAATACGTCCAAGAACTTGAGTAATATTCAGGGCTGCCTTCTGCTGCAGTTGAGCAATTTTTAGGTAATTTTAAAAAGTATTTATTGCCAGTAAAAATAATTTCTGACTTAGTAATTTATTATATGCCTTCAAATCACAACCTCAGGAAGTCAAATTTGGGGAAATTGGGTATAAAAGGATCACAATTAAAGTTATTAATAACCATGGAGTTCTCTATTTATATTGGAGACGTTTTTTTGTTACAGACCAGAAAGCTTCTAATCCCTTCATATGACATGACCGACATTTTCTGACTTCAGTTCTTACCAGAATTTCTTTTACAGATGCTGTAGGGTTGAGTTGCAATCAGATAAAAATTCCATGTTACAACCTGGGGCATCTCGTTTCCATGTGGCTTGCTTCATATTTAATGATGTCCAAATCATGCAAGCCATGAGCTTGTTCATGCTGAGTAAAAGTGTTCTACCATGGAGCTGCATTCCCAGCCTTCCTCTGCAACTACCATTTTTAAAAATAAACAGAGCCAGGTATAGTAATACATACCTATAATTCCAGAACTAGCAAAGCTGAGGAAGCAGGGCCATGGCTTGAGCTACATAGAAAACCCCATCTCAAAAATACAAAAGGCAAAGAGGATGAGGGGCGGGGCCAATGAGATGACTTGGTGGGTACACGTTCATGCTGTCAGGACTGACCACCTGCATTTGGTTCCCAGACTCCACAGGGTGAAAGAAGGAATCGGCTCTAGAAAGTTGTTCTCTGACACCCACACATGAGCTGTGGTGTGAGTATGCACACACATACATGCACACACAGACACATACACACAGCGACACACACAATAAATACAATAAAATTTTCAGACAAAAAGTAGGTGAATTAAAAATAATAGTAGTGTGCCTGTTTAGTGTTTTCTGCAAATTTGTTACCACTATGTGTGTGTGGTCTTGTTCATACGTGTGTGTGTGTGTGTGCATGTACATAGTTTGCATACACCCATGTGACCAGGTCGAACACAAAGTGTTTCACCGTCTGTTCATTCTAATAAATGTTTGAAATTCACTTTTATAGAACTTATCTCAAGACAAAAATCATCTGGCAAGCATATTTTTAAGAAGTCCCTTGGCTCCATCCCAGAGCTATTTAGCCAGACTCTAGGTGAGCAGAAGGGACTGAGGCATCAGCACATTTGCCCATCGCTGCAGGGGATTCTTATCACAGAGGGCTCTGGCAAGCACCACGTAAAAGAGTCAAGATCCTTCCAAAGGAAAGGACCCTCTGCAACCCTCAGAGATATGCCAGTCTTGCCGAGGAGCTGAGGCACTCTAGTTTTGAACTTACACAAATTTAAATAATGATGAAGGATCCTGGGCATCTATCAAGAGCCAAACAAAGCACACAAAACCAGAGTGACCGGGCTGGAGAGATGGCTCAGTGGTTAAGAGCTCTGCATGCTCTTCCAAAGGTCCTGAGTTCAATTCCCAGCAACCACATGGTGGCTCACAGCCATCTGTAATGAGATTTGGTGCCCTCTTCTGGCCTGTAGGGATACATGCAGGCAGAACACTGTATACATAATAAATAAATAATTAAAAAAAAAAACTAAAAAACCCAGAGTGACCAATTCCTTTTTCTAGCTTGTAGATTTTGGTCTCCTCTGTGAGTAGAGCCACCAATTTTAAAAATGCCAAAGTAGCTTAAGTGTAAATTACACATCGTAGCTTCGCACTCTTCATTTATAGTGTTTGCCAAGTCCCTGCGTGTAGTGACATTTCATTTGTATTTTAATAAATAAAACTTGCCTGAAGATCAGAGAGTAAAACAGTAACACTGATCAGCCTTACAGACCAGGCAGTGGTGACACACACCTTTAGTCCCAGTAGCCACACTAGTTGCCATAGAAACCAGGCGTTGCATGCCTTTAAGCCCAGTGGTTCATGCCTTTAATCCCAGTCCTAGAGAGAACTATAAAATGGGAGGAGACAGCTCTCACACACAGTCTCCTTCTGAGCTTCCTGGAGGCAGGATCGCCATTTCAGACTGAGGTAGAGGTAAGAGCTAGTGGCAGGCTGTTTTGCTTTTCTGACCTTCATATTGAAGCCCAATTTTTGTCTCTGGGTTTTTATTAACTGTGCTACCCCCATGTGTATATCATGAAATGGGGGCCTTTTCCACTGGAAAGGCGGAAGGTGTGTCTGCCCCTGCACAGCTGCCTGCTTCATGCAGTGTGCTATTAACTTTTAAGCCTTTTTTGGTTTGCTTGTTTGTTGTTTCTAATGACACACATTGTTGGAATTTGTTATGGAATTAGAATGCAACCTAAGTTTAACTTTTCAGTATGTTTTGCCTTTCGTCGTTGTCAATGCTACAGCAACTGGAATCAAACACCCTGCTAACACTGAACTCAGCAGGCTTGGTTTTCCTCTTAGGCTAACATTAAGAACTAGAGGAAATTGTGTACAGTGCTATCTCCTTAAACCCACGTTCGCACTGGTATTCTAAGTGTATCTTTTAAAGGACGATTTTGATCATAAAGTGTAAAAACATATAATTCCTGTTACTCACTGATGAGAGCTGGAAGGACTTCTCAAGTCACTTATACCCTCCGGAGTCAGATGAAGGCCAAGGTTGCCACCCTCGGGCCCAATTTCTGCAGCACGATTCTGTGTGATCATGTTATCTTGTCCCAAAACATGTTTTCACATCTTTGCAAAAAACAGCTCAGGTTATGATCTTCAGTAGCCAGTATTTTTCATTATTTGTAGACCAGGAAACTCCAGTGATGCCATCCATCATTTCATTACATTATGAAAAACTCAAGCTACCCTTTACTTGAAATAACTATCATGGAGTTCTCATGAGGTTACTGCACTTCTCACACATAGTGGGAAAATCTGTGTAAATCACAATAGTTAGACCTTTATTATTATGTCTATATGTTTCTGTAAATGTGTATGTTTCAGTCTCTGCCTTAGTTTAACTCTCATAAAAAATTTTAACATAATTATTTAAGAGGTTAATTAATTAAGAGGTTAATTAATTTTAACATAATTATTTAAGAGTTAAACACCCATTTGTACCGTTTAAGTTTTATACCATGTATTTGTATAAAATTTTTATCATGTATATGAATTATCTATTTAAAGCATTGTTTTTGTTTACTGGAGTGGTGGGAAGATTTGGAGAGTCTTTTGTCTGATTGATTGATTTCGGGTTTGAGGCCAGGTCTCATCTGACCCCTGCTAGCTTTGCACAGCTCACGCCGAGCCTTGAACTTCTGATCCTCCTGCTATACCTCCCAAACACTGAGATTACACGTGTGCCCAAAATAAAAATTCACAATATTTAAATATATAGAAGGGACTTTTTAAAAAGAAAAAGGAAAGATAATTCAGGAAACCTTTAGATTTGTCTTTATAGACTGAGTTAGAAGAATTGTAAGGCTACTAAAAAATTATGGAGAAAAGAACAAAAAGGATCTTGTCCTCGTGGTTATAGAATAATTACAGAATATCTAATATCTGGAAAGGTTTAAGAGGTATTACATGGTCAACCTGCAGTTTGATTCTTCCAGACATCTGAAACAAATATAAACCCTGAAATACGTTTTCTTTTTTCTAGTTTCTATTTTTTAAATTGCCTAGAATTTTTAATCTTTCCTATTTCCACTTTATATTTCAATAACTATTTGCATTTAGCAAACTGGAGCTTTCTGGGAAGTCTTCCCACTTGCATCTGCCTTGCCTGCCTTTAAAGGTGGCACAGTTTTGAGGGAAGGGAGGCTAGGCAAACCCTCATGCCACAGGCACTGGGCCTGTAGACTCTGGAGGTGAGATCCATCTAGAGATTGTCTAACTTGAGTTCTTCCTTCCATGGTGCTGTATCTCACCCCCTGAGCATTGCAAAGAAGTTGAGGCTAGAAACCCTGCACCATGATCTCACACCTGCAGCTATAGAATATTATGGCCGCTAACTGGGTGGACTGTGAGCGTCTAGGCTCTGTGCATGGAAAAGGTTCCAGGCTTTCTCTCAGAAGTCTTTCTTCATATCTTACAACCTTTTGTTAGTCACGCTGTTGGTTCTTTTAATCTATTTCTTCCCTCTTGCTGGAACCGCAGCTCGTTTGTTCAAGAAGAAGGAGGAGGAGGAGGAGGGGGGAGGAGGAGCAAGAACAAAAAGAACAACAAGAAGAGGAAGAGGCAGAGAAAGAAGAGGAAGAAGAAGAACACTGCCTGAGCATCTTCATTAGAAGAATTTCTTTACATTTTGGAGAATCTCACTTGTTTACCTTGCTTGGTATTTAAACAGATAAGCAACAGACCTCCATTACTCTGCTCTTCTGTCTGCAGACACACCATGTGTATGCCTGGTGCTCACCGAAGCCAGAAGGGGGCACTGAATCCCCTGAAACCAGAGTTCCAGAGTGTGAGCCGCTATGTGGGTGCTGGGACTGGAGCTTGGAATCCGGAAGAGCAGCACTGCTCGTAACCGCTGCGCAATTTCTCCAGCCCCTGCGCTGATCTTTTAATCTTCTTTACCGAAGCAAAAGAAAGAAGTTCATGACAGGAAATACGCTTTCTCTGAGTGCACAGTGTGCCATTTTCATTCAGCCCTATGTGGCAGATCCTTCAGCACTTCCTCCCAGACATGTTGGCAACCTCCTCCACTCTGAGCAGCAGCTTTCCATGTCCTGGCCACAGCCGCCACTCAACTCCCGTAGGAGGTTTGACCTGTTTACACACCGTATGAATGGAAACTTGCGCTGTTTGCACTGTCACTTTTCTCTACATTTAACCAAATGATGTTAGTTCTGCACTGCCCTATTTAATCTCTGTCATTGATTCAGTTTGTGTCGTACAGTGAATCTAGTCTGGCACACCCCGTCCCGCCTTGACATCAAATTGAATACTACATTGAAAGAATTGAGTTGTCTCGTCTCGTAGCTTGGAGATTTACGTATGTTTTACTGTGGTAGCAACATGGTCGCCACGAGCTCTGCCTGTTGCTGAAGTTTCCACAGCTCTTAGTCACAGTGGTCCCCGGATCTGCCCAGGAGCAGAGCGATTTCACATCACGGAAAATCTGCAGCAGTCTGCTAGCCGAAGTGTCACCGGCATCATCGGATCATCGGGAGGGGTGGTGGCAGGAGGGTCGGGAATGGAATAAATGCAGGAATGGAGGACGGCCCTAATGCTCACAGAGGGTCACAGACCTCAGTATTTGATAACAAAAAAATAAAAAACAAAAGAAAGAAAAAATGTGCACACTGAACCCTGAATACTACCTCAAAAATATTTTTGGTAATGTTATATGTTTTTAAAGCTGTCATAATTATTCTGCAGAGTTAAATGCAAAAATTCTTTGTGTTTACTTCTGGAGACATATTAAGGAGCGTTAGCTATAGAAATAGTCAGACTATAAAAAGAGATTGCACTTTTCTTTTAGATTGTTTATCTTTGTACTTGCTGCTTGTGTTTGTGTGTGTGTGTGTGTAACTATTTTAATAAAAAAAGAATTCTTGTGAGGTCACACTTTGACCATAGTTAATACTTCCCCACAGTGTTTGACAGGTATGTTTTGAGACAGACTGGCTCCCATTCATTGGTGATGGTTTAATTGAAGAGAGACCCATTAAAACATTCAAGCCTAAAGAGTTGGGGAACCTAGAGGAGATTGGGTTCACTTCTCATGACTTCTCTGACAGATTGTCTTGGTCATTTTGCTTCCAGAGGAGATCTGCACCCTTGTCATTGCTGAGAGCTTTCCTGAAGATGCGGGCATCTTTACCTGCTCAGCCAGAAATGACTATGGATCAGTAACCAGCACTGCGCAGCTTCTCGTCACCTCAGGTGCGTGGGCATCAAAAGCACCTGGTTCCTCCTACTCAGTCTTTGTGAAAGTAGCTCCCCAAGACAGGCAGAGCTCAGCTCCTGGGAATGTCCGTGACCCCTCCAAGGTCCTCCTAACAATAGAATGTCTCATCTTGGAGGCACGGAGCTGTGGAGGTGGTGATGACAAACACGGTAACTAGCACTCACTCTCGGGGCCAATTTTTTAAAAATCATGCAGTTGTGGTCTCAGAAACAATGGAACTGGTAATCTTCATGCTAAGCTAGGATTCCTCACCTCAGAACGCCACCTTTAAGTAAGTCAGGGGAGCAGTCACAGTCCTCAGCAGTGTAGAGGACCTGCAGAAACCTGCCCAAATGTGTCACTCTGTAAATCACAATGGGAACTTCTGAGAAAGGAATACAAGCTAGTGAAATGGAGAGAGAGAAACTGTGAAGATGTTAGAAATCAAATTCCTCCTCAGTATATTCCTCCTCCTCATGTGAGTAAGCAGCTCTGACATGAAAGATAAAATATTGTACTGCTTAACCCAGCGTTCAAAAATACACAGACATCCAAACTCAAAAACAAATCTCTAAGAAAGACAATAAGAAAAACCAGATCTTCACTTTTATTTGTATGTCTAGGTGAGTTTTCTACTGACGAACGTTACCTCGGCTTGTAGTAGCTAGCTGCCTCATCTTTCAAGCTCATCTTACAGAAGGTTTAGACTGATCATTTTGACCAAACCGAGACATAGTGAAACACATAGCAGGGCATCAGTAAGTGGATGGCTATCCGAGGGCCCTGGTTTCTAGAAGAGCGAGAACTTGGGGCTAGGTGGCAGCAGAGGCACAACCAGAACAAGCTTGGGGAATGTTAAGGCTTTTTTATGCTAATTAAGGTAAGTAGGGAAAGACAGGCTTGCCTTATTGGGACGTGGTTGACATGCACAACCACGCTGTCTCGGGAGTCGGGGAGTCGCGTAGCAGGCAGTAGCACAGCATGTGAGTTTCCAGTCAGCTTGAAGAGTGTTCCATCAAACGGCCACAGCAGACTCCAAACAGGAACAGCAAAAACGAGACTTGGTTTGTGTAATAAAACTTGATAATACAATATTTTTCATGACTGTGTGCCAAACATGATGGATAAATTGCTTGGTTTTCTATGTACCTCAATAATCATTGGTTGGTGCATCCCAAAAGGTCTGCCAGGCTCCTAGAAAGCTGAGTGATTCCGAAAGGGCATGACTTCAAGATACTTCCAGTCTATAGAGAATGACGTTTTCAAACCTGTTTTCTACCACGCTATCATTGAGACAACATAATTTCCTAACTGGCATGGAAATTTTTATGTACACACGAGAATTTCGGCAATTTCACTTGGGCTCAGAACTTCTCTTCCCCAGCTTCAGAAAGGATGTGTGCATAAACCCTTCTGAACTTAAGAGCTGTCCATGAGGATGGGTCTGATGTCCAATGGGATTTCTGGGCTGGGGATTAGAAGATAAAGCATTTGGATCCATATTGTTTGCAAGGTCATGTTTAATGACGCCTCATCTTACACCCTTAAGGCAATTTGTTAATGAATCAGCAGTTAGTTTTTCTATAGGTGCGTTCAGTAAGGGAATGAGGGAATAGTCACCCCTCAAAACAAGGCCACCAGGCCGACATGCTCCCGCATCCCATGACAGCAGTGTAGCTCTTCTTCCCTAATGACATGCAAGGGCACCCACTGGGTCTATGAGGATGAAATCATTTGTTGAACAGGTAGCATCTTACTACTTTCTTCCTCTTTTGTCCCCTTCTTTTAGCCAACTCTGAGAACTGTAGCTATGACTCAAGGGGAGAACCCAACAGCGATCACGACCACCACTTCCCACCTCCCCCTCCAATCTTGGAGTCAGGTTCCTCCGAGCTGTCATCGCAGAAACCATCTGAAATCCAGCAGGTGAACAGCTCCGACTTAGGACTTAACGTGGCAGCCCTTCAGATGCAATTCAACTCGGCAGAGAGGGAAACCAATGGCATTCATCCTGGCCACGGAGTCAACGGACTGATTAACGGCAAAGCTTATGGCAATAAATCTCCTCCAACACCAGCTGCCCTGCTTTCGCCCACTAAGGAACCACCACCTCTGCTTGCCAAACCCAAACTGTGAGTATTTATGCATGGTTTTTTAATACTTTCCATATTCCTGTGCAATTTCCTCTCTGGTTAGGAAAAAAAAAAAAAGACTGGACCGTGTGGCACACCACCCCGTCTGCAGGCAAGCTGTCCTTGACTGAGGTGAGCTGGCTGGCAAGTGAGGTCCTTCAGAAATACGAAGTAAAGAAGGTAAATACGGAACATGGGTAAATCTCTTTGCTTTCAGCTGTAACTGGTCATGTCTGCGAAAGCATCTGTAGGGGACACTGACTTCCCGTTTGTGGCAGAGTACAACTGCTCTCCAGACAGAACGGAGAAGGGAACTCCTTGGGGTGTCTATGAAGTAAACTTTCTAACTGGGGAACTCAGTCAGAAGCGCTGATGAGAACAGCAGGAACAGACTAGGAAAAGGGGGAACCCAGTGGTTATCCTGTCCAGGAGGGCAAACCAGAGATAGGCTTGTCACATGGAGGACTGCCCATGACAACACAGTCCCTGGAACTACATGTTTCCACTACTCACATTTGATTTCTATTATTTTCTCAGGATGATAAATCTTGCATGAACTGTTTCCATTGGCACCATGCAGCGAAGCATTGTCATGAATGGGGCCATTACAGTGTTGAGAGAGAGAGAGAGAGAGAGAGAGAGAGAGAGAGAGAGAGAGAGAGAGAGAGAAGTAGAATTCAAAAGGTTCTCTATCAGAGCAGAACAGTTCTTAATTGTTCCCTGACATAGGTCAGTGGAAACACATACATTCTCTCCCGGTTTGCGGCTCCATGAGAATGAATTGTCCCATCTAGAGAAGGCTCTGGATTCCCTATGGTGTCTGCTGTCCTAGTTCTTTGCGTCCTTAGTAGTGGCAATGCTTATGGTCTTCAGCCTGTGACCGGCTCGTGTGTTAGCCGTATTAGAATTGATTAGAAACATGAACCGGAGTGACATCTTACTCTCATACAGCACTCCATCGTTTGTCAAGGGATTTCACGGACCTCAGCCCAAAGCAAACCAACTCTAAGAACACTTTAACAAACGGGGAGGTGGTTTTATAGGAAGAAACTTCTGGGCAATCTTATAAGGCAGTTTCAGAAATCCATCCATTGCTACCCAGTTTGTCATTTTGTGTTGTATTGGCTCCCACGTTTTAGGTAGTATAGAGCTACTGATCAGGTTTATGTATAGCACTATGAGAGACTGAGACCTAGTTCTCATAGAGAAGATAAAGTGAGGTTAAAAAAAGAAGAAAGGCATCCATAAAAGAGATTTACATTCTTACAGCACAGCCATAAAATTAATTGCTACTACTAACTTGCTTCATGTTTGCATTTTAATTATGTATTTGTACTGCTTTTACTGAAACGGGGACCACTTCTCTGGGGAAGGGCAGATGTGTTTAATGAGTAGGTCTTGACTGTGCTCTTGATCTGCTGAAGTGTTTCTCTCCTAATAGCCATCATAAATTCAGTATAAATCACAGGAGAGTAAACACAAGGGGCTGTTAGCCAGCATTTACAGCCCTCCTTATCTCTGGCATTTCAGCAGCCCCTCCGCTTTCAGCTGTATCACTGTGCTTGTGTGCATGATGGAGGACTTGTCTACACAAAAACAAATAATTCTGTGGTTATTAAAAGGTTGAGGAGCTTAAGAACAAGTTTCAAAGGTGATGACATAATTTGCTTAAATTGCACCTTTTCAGAGGAAAACAGGAAGAAAAGACCATAAACTCAACTTGCTGACAGTTTGTTTTATTCCCTCTTTGTACCAAATAAGTCTATTACTGGGTCTTTTCTCAACAACAACAACAACAAAAATGCCTGAAGATTCAAAAGAAATGTATAGCTCACAGAGAAAATTGTGGCTTCTCTATATTTCATAAAATTGTCCTTCAAAGCCATGGCTCTGCCTGGAATATCTAGGAAGAAATTTTGGAGGGGACTTTTAAACTAGCAAACTCTGCAAGTGATTGACAGAGCATCTAGAAAAGTGTGGTCTTGTGTGTCCTTGTGCTTAACTCCTGGGTTCAACTGAACGATGCAGAAATCACGATGTGATTTCAGCTTCCATTCCTCTCCTTTTCTGTCTTCATCTTCTGCCTTGTGGACAGGAGGTACAATCTACACGTGCACAGCCTGCAAAATGAGGGGGAGTTAGTGAAGGGTGACTCTTACACCCAGAAACAAGTGGGTCAACAGATAAAATTTTTACTTTCCAATAGAGTGCCAAAAATACACACATGGCCATAAAAGTCCATGCCCTTTAGATAATGAAATGGTTGAAAAGATTTTTTTCCATGTTAACTCAACAGCTCTCTTTGCTCCTATTCTTCCTGTTTGCTCTTCCTCTAGTCTCTGAAGAAAAAAAAAAGCAGGATTGGTGTTTCCTATGTTGAAGTAAAATGAATTCAGGCAGAGTCAGTCTTTCTGTGTAGTTTTATTTACTGTGTTTGCTTCTATCTTTCTTGTTCTATCTACATGCACCCCGAGACACCCGATTGTCTCTTAAAATCTTGTCTCAAGGGAGGGACATATCCTCAAATCTCTTTCACAGCAAGTGTCCTCATTCGTTCTAACTGTCAACTTGACATAGTCTAGATTCATCGGAGAAAGGAACTGCCTGGATTACATTGGCTTATCAATACGTCTGTAAGGGGTTATCTTGATTTCTCATTGGCGTAGGAGGCTGATACCGTTTGCTGAGGTAGTCCTGGGTCTAGAAGAAAGCTAGCTAAGCATGAGCCCAAGAGAGCCAGCAAGAAGCTTTTACTATCATTTCTGCTTCATAGTCCTGCTTGAGTTCCAACCCTGACCTGTAAACCTGTTCTCCTAAGTTGTGTCTGGTCATGGTGTTTGTCCCAGAAACAGACTGCAACAGGAAGGTAGCCAGGACTTTAAGGCTGAGTAACCGAAGCTACGTCTTGCAACAGTCAGCAATTTCTTAAAAGAGTAAATCATCCCTTTGCTGCATATACAGGAATTGGAGATGGTGTGTGTGAGAGGCAGAGGGAAAGAGGGGCCAATGCCACTCTTTATCAGCTTTCTATGTTTGGAAGCTCCTTTTGGGTCCCCCCACACTCCTAGGCACACATTGAAGCACAAGTTGTTCCTCTACCTGGAATGTTCTATGCTTGGACTGTGATAAAAGCTGGCCTCTTCTGGTCTATCAGATCGCATCTTGATGTTGTCCCCTTCCCCAGCCACCTAATCTAAAGCAGCCACCCAGCCGCTCTCCCCTTCAACCTGTCCCCAGTACATAATTACCTCTGATGGTTACTTACGTGTTATTGGCTTTCTATATTGTTATCCCTCTGAGAATAGGGACCTTCGCTGTCTTTATTGGGTCTCCTGTAGTAGATGTCCATACGTATTTTTGAATGAACGAAGCAAGAGTTAAGAAACAAAGAAGAGAAAGAGCTCCCGCCCGTAGAACAGCCTCATGTGTTCTGCTGAATTTTCCCCTGAATACTTGCAGGACTTCAATCTTCAAAGCCCACCAGTTCCAGGGTTGTTCTCCTTTATAAGACAATTCCAATTGATGTTGCTTGTCTCTCCACCTGGTGATAATAAATGCATATGAAGAACTCAGCAGAGGTCCCACGTGAAGACCTAGAGCTGCCCCTCACTTAATGGACTACTGCCATGCACTAAGCCTGAATTCCATCCACAACACCAGCATAAAACTGGGCAAAAAGAGCAGGGTGATGGTGGCACATGCCTTTAATCCCAGCACTGCAGAGACAGATCTCTGTAAGTTCGAGGCCAGCCTGGTCTACAGAGAGAGTGCTAGGACAGGCTTCAAAACTACACAGAGAAACTCTGTCTCAAAAACGAAAAACAAAACAAAACAAAAAAAACTGTGCAAAAAGGTCTATGCCTGCAATCGCAGCACTTAGTGGGGAGAGGCAGGAGGATCAAAAGCTCAAGATCACCTGCAGCTACATGGTGAGTTCAAGGCTAGCTCAGGCTAGACCTGACTACATGAGACCTTACTTGAAAAATAAATAGAGCTACACGCTATGCATACCTGAGTTCAGATCTCCATGCAAAGTGCCAGACATGTGGATACTCTCCTGTAAGCTGAGCAATGGAGAAGGGGATGGAGACAGATGGGTCCCTGACGCTCACTGGCCAGAAAGCATAACTGAATAAATGAGCTTTGGGTTCCCTGTAAGAGCCTGTCTCAAAAATAAATACGGAGAGCAATCAGGAAAAACTTCCACCGTCTACCTACTCCTCTGGCATCTACATACAGGTACACACATATGACACATCCATATTAACATGTACATAACACAACAGGGTGCACAGGGCAAAAATAAACACAGAAGAGAATCGCAGTAGGAAGAAAATCATCCAGTTGCTTAGCTCCCCTCCTCCTTTTCTCCAGCGAGGCCTTGTTTTAACACACTGTTGAGAAAACGGGTTGTCTGAAAAGAGCGGGGGACAGGTCCAGTCTCCAGCAAACGCTTGCCGTGTGAGTTGCCCTGGGTACAGTTAAACTGCCCTTCCAAGGTGTGTTCACTTGCCATGTTAACACCCCCATCAGAGCACAGACGCTGATGAAGGCTTGCAGCCTCCTGTGCTACTCCCTTCCTGTCCTGTTTATGTTGGACCGAAACTCAAACTCCAATGTGTAGCTTGGGCGGCACAGCTTAAAGAGCTGAACATTTTTCCATCCTTTAACTTCTGCTAGTTAAAGTTCAAGATCTCGCTACATCACCCTTTGATGAGAGAATGAAAATGGTTTCCAGATTCTGTTTCATGTAAGCTTTACCTGGTAGGTTCAAAAGCAAAAGAGACCATGAAAGGCAAGGAGAATGGAGGAAAGCAAAGCAATGTAGGGGAAAGTGTGTGGCGCAAATAGCCGGACCTGTAATTGTCAGGTGACAGTGAAAAGACGCTTAAATACACGTAAATATCCTTTTTATTTTTTTTGGTTTTTCAAGGCAGGGTTTCTCCATAGCTTTGGAGCCTGTCCTGGAACTATCTCTGTAGACCAGGCTGGCCTCAAACTCACAGAGTGCTGGGATTAAAGGCATGTGCCACCACCACCTGGGCACAAATACACTTTAAACTCAAAAAAACTTCATTCCCTCACTATTTTGAGTGCCTGAAAAATTCTGGGAAATTCTAGACTCAAATCTGAGAAAGGTAATAGCATTACCTTTTAATAATCTACAGCCTAGTGATTGCCAGGATGATTTTGGGAAGAACTTCACACACACACACACACACACACACACACACACAGAGAGAGAGAGAGAGAGAGAGAGAGAGAGAGAGAGAGAGAGAATCTTTTAACATGACACAAATTTTCTTTAAGGAAAAAAAATCTGTGAATTTGATTTAGTGCAATCCAAATAACCTTTACTTTTTAGTGTTTACAAGGTGAGTCATTTTACCTTTGGCTTTGAAGATTTGATGTGCACTGCTTCTATTTCTGCTTAAGCAATTTCTGTTGTCTTCAAAGAATAGTCAGAGTGACATAGTAACAGTAAAAATAGAAAGCATAGAACCAAAGGGACCTTCAGAATAATGTAAGAGGGGAGACGGGGCAGAAACACTAGAGACAGAAATGAGACTCTTGTGTTTTTATAAAATCATACATACACAGTCACCCAACAGGACCAGGAATGAATGCAGCAGAGATGGTGGCCCCACGTAGACTGGTGGGTGTCTAGAAATAGATAGTGGCCCCACGTAGACTGGTGGGCCTCTGGACATAGATGGTGGCCCCAGGTAGACTCGTGGGCCTCTGGACATAGATGGTGGCCCCAGGTAGACTAGCAGGCATCTGGACATAGATGGTGGCCCCAGGTAGACTCGTTGGCATCTGGACATAGATGGTGGCCCCAGGTAGACTCGCGGGCATCTGGACATAGATGGTGGCCCCAGGTAGACATATAGCCTCTTATAAACACTCTGTGGTGACAGCTTTACATTAACTGTGTTAGTGTTGGATCTCTTCTAAAACAACCCCTCCCTGAGGTGGGAAGTCTAATCAAGGAACTTCCTGAAGTATGAACTTTTAACTGAGAAATAACATTTTGATATAGTCTTTCCCCTAATTTTTTCATGGGAATACTGGCTCTCACTCAGCATCACATTCTTAGCACATAGATCATGCTGCTCAGTTAGGCCAGACTCTTGCTGATTTCAGTGTTTAAGTGAATTTCCATGAGCCAGAATCCTTATTTTGTAGCTCAAAATCGTATTTGGTGTGTATTGTATAAATGGGAACACTTGCAGGGCATCTGTGTTAGTAGTACTCTACCCCTACCTCCCAAAAACCACAACATGTTCAGGCTCAAATATTTGATGCTTGGCATGAAAGAACACAGGATAATAATATTTAGTCAACATTCCCATTTCATCTTGTCTAAATGTGTATAAGAGTTCCTTTGGTAATTATGAAGTTGAAAATATAGTCCCTTCCTGATGAAGACCATTTTAAAGAGGAGACAGCTAAAATAAAGCTACACAGAAATATGGTCAAGAGTTGGGCAGGACAGTGCCTTAGTGGTTCAGAGCACTTGTTGCTGCTACTCACAGCCATTCAAAACTCTAGATCCAGGCGATCTGGCCACCTTGGGCACCAAGCACATTCAGGGTACATATGCACACATGCAGGCAAAAGTTCACACACAAAAATTAAATAATAAGTCTGTTGAATTATGAAAACTAAATTAGGCTAGTGAGAACAATGAGTAAAGGCAAAGAAAAGAGATGAGGGAATCCTTATTTCCCAGCAATGATGAGACTGTATGTGAGAGTAATGGAGACCCATATTAGATTCAGTGCACACTTTTAGTGGCTTTATATCAGCCAGCCTTAGCATTTAGAGGGCAAGAACTGAGAATATGTATAACTGGCAAGCCTGGAACTATAAGGATGCTGCTATATTTAATTTGAATATACTTTTAAAATATCATTACAAACATCATCCTTGCAGTGCACAGTGTCAAAGAAGACCCAAAGTTGAAGGGCAAAGACTCCCAAAAAGAAGAGACTGAGGTACCAAGATAGTGAATGCTGTTCCAGGAGCAAAAATGTCTCCGGGCCGGATCAGATTAGAAATTATGGAAAGGAATAGCCGTGATGACCAAAGAGGGGACCAGCAAAGTTCACACTCTGAGATAAGCACCTCCCAACTGATAAGAGCATTTAAGATACATCAATTTGAGTGGGTAGTTCAAGTGGAAATGGAGGTCACAGGCGTAGGGGAAATAGTCCAGCAGATCAAGATGCTAGAGGGAACACTGGCATGGATGTTGGCCAAAGACAATGGCACAAGCCCAAAGGCTAAATAGCAAAGTCATTGAGAAAAGTGAGGAAATGGCCAAGGCTTCTGGTGACAGCAGGGAAGGGAATGATTACAGGTGGAGCACTGGACTTCACAGGGGAAGCAGACACTGAGTGATGGTCGCAAATCATTCTAAGAGAGGCTGTGGGGAGCCCGGGGCAGGCAGAAATCTCCAGCTCAGGGCACGGTAAGGGCTAGGCTAGTAGCAACCCTGGGGAAAGCTGGATTTCAGTGGAGACAAAGCAGACTAGAAGCAGACAGACAGACATCCCAAGTGCAATGGAAGGCGCTAGAAAAAGGCTCCAAAGGATGGTGCAGAATGAAGAACAGTAAGAAAGAAGAGAATAATGGGGATGAGAGCTGCTGTGGGGGGGGTGCCAGGCACAAGTCTGCGGTTACTTTCCCTCAAACCAAGAATGACTAAGACTGTCCCCAGTGAGGCACCCCTAAAGTCTTAGCCCATATAATTTCTACTTCCTTTTGCACACCTATTTATTTTTATTACATTTCAGCACCACAAACCATCTTGACATCACTGACCTCTTCTGTCCAAGTGACATCGTTGGTTGAGCTTTTATTGAACAAGCTTATTTCCTATATTTGGCTTTTTAAAGATAATTATTTTTTATTAATTTCTCCCTACTTCATATTTATTGAATTTCATTCCATGTCTATAAC
The DNA here is from genome assembly GCA_004026605.1 of Ondatra zibethicus. Taxonomy (NCBI): domain Eukaryota; kingdom Metazoa; phylum Chordata; class Mammalia; order Rodentia; family Cricetidae; genus Ondatra; species Ondatra zibethicus. Next base: position 27,776 of record PVIU01001675.1, read on the forward strand.
TGTTACTACGAGAATTCATTCCTGTATGCTGTAGACTGGACTATATTAGGTTGCTATTTATTTTTTTTATTCTGTGAACATGTAAGTTTTTCTTTCAAACTAATATATCATCCAATGGTAAGAACATTAGTAACAGTCGTGCTTGTTTTAGTTGGTTCCTATTACGTGTGTAAAAGCAGTTTGTTTCCTCAGCAAGCCCATGAATGACAGTTTCCTTCCTTGACTGAACTTAGAATTACATGAACCTTATGGGTAACACTGGGATTGAAATATATATATATATAAACCTATTTGATGAAATATATAGGTCTCATAAAAAAAAGTTACTGGACAAGTCCCATTTAAATTTAAGCACCCATTTGCTTCATTACTCAAAAGTAAACTATAAATGGTTTGCAATCAGAAGTTCCGTCCTTGTTTCTAGAGCTCGTCGGGTTCATGTCTTCTGACCATTGTGAGGCTGCATGCAGCTGAGAAGGCTTTAAAGGATGCGTCCTGCATCCTGTAGGATGGCTCTAAACAGCCTCATGATTTGGTACATTCACTGAAACAATGTCTCTGTTACATATCTTGCTGCATCTCCACAATGTTCTTCTGATCCGCTGTTATTTAAATGCAGTGATGTATGTATCCACAGTAGGTGGTTCTCAAGGACTGTGCACCCCCGAATGATGCTAGTGAAGCAACTGAATGGCTTACACAGTCTCCGAATAGAGTAGGTGCAGTGATCTGGCATTCTCTTTGCTCAAACAAGTTTATAAATAGGTCAGATCTGGGTAATCACATGCCTCAGCTTCAATTTGAAAAGTACTGCTTTCCTGGCGTCACCATGAAATGTGAAGGCTGTGAGAGACTTTTGGAAAGACCACAAATATGTTCTTGCCCTTGTTTCTGTCTTGGTTGAAACAGTTCATATGCCATCTGGTTTCAAGGATAAACCATTATGCTCGATAATGTCTATAGCAAAAGTGTGTGTGTGTGTGTGTATGTGTATGTCTCTGTGTGTGTGTGTGTGTGTGTCCATAGCCAGAAAAGGTGGCTTCCTTACAAAGCCACGGTATGAAATAAATAATGTCTTTGTTCTGTGCAACGTCTAAAATGAAGTTTGTAGTTTAAACTTTCAGATAGTTTTAACCTTGTGGGTAAATTCAGGCCTCTTATGACTGTGTTTCTGTGTCTGCTCCTTCCTTTCCTTAATAGCCATTACATTACATTACATTATTTTGGTTAAATAAGCAATCCCTCAGTGAAATATGAAATAGTCATGTTTATTTCATCCTTCTTTTTATTCTATCACAAAGCAATTTTACACATCAAGAAAATTATTTGTGATAGACCTTTCTAGAATAATAGTGAGAGCTTTTACCCCCTATTTTTTCTAATTATTCTATCCTTGAAAGCATGATTTTATTTGGTAATTGTTGTTATAAAGACTTTCTGCATGTCTGTGGTAAAGCATGCAGTACTCTGGAGACTGAGGCTGGAAGATTGCTAGGACAGCCTGGACCACATAGCAAGTTTTAGATCAATCAAAGAATTTATGATGCTAAATATTGCTTTACTTAAGAGAAATAATTGTTTTCCCAAAAAGTGGCAGAGATGGGTTTGTAAAAAGCATTCTGGAAGTTCCCCTAGTAGAGAATTTGGTTTATCCTTAGGGCCAACGCCCCATTTCACCATGGCATCAGCTGTGGGGTGGGGGTTGCAGTCACTCGGTCTGTGTGACCTAAAGCCCTGAAGATGACGTGTGCTCTTACACTCTTGCTGTGGTAGTGACTGATTGTGTCAGGAATGGGTTCCAATAACACTTGAAAGTGAAGTGGAATGAAGCTCTCCTTCAACCATTGTCTAAGTTCCTGGACATTTTAGTGAGAGCAACTGTGAGCAGCAGCTGGATTTAGGACAGAGTTCTGCCCAGTGCTACAGTGAGAGCAAGTAGTGTGTTTTCGCTTGGGATCCGAGGCTGTCTTCTCTTGTGAGACCATCTTAAAATGGGAGAAAACACAGGTCAGCAAATACCTAGACCAACCCCACACACATGGAGCTGGATCTGGGGGGAAAGAGGGGATGTGGTTCTATGAGAGTAAGAGGACTTAAAGACATCTGACAGGCTGCAAAGAGGGGCTAAGGGATAAGGCTGAGAGGTCTCAAGCTTGACCTGAGTTCCATGCCATTTCCTTAAAAGTCATCAAAGCTACTCAAACACTTTGAGTGCCCGCAAAAAACAGTTTTGAGTCCATCTTTCTTCCATGTCTTTATCAGACTAAACTACTCCACATGATTTTCCATCGGAGTGAAACAGCCACACACCTCTTGCTAACAGAATTCTATTTGGTTGTAAGCAATTTATCAAATAGAAACCCTGAATCAACCAGGTTATGATCCCTTCTGGTGTCAGATCTCTCCCATGGGCTGTGTTCATATAGAATTTATAAGCGTCAACATTTCTCATCCTGGGGAGTGAAGTGTGTGTGTTTCTGAGCTCTTCTGACTGTGCCATATGCTTCACTACACTGTTGAAAGCCAGAGCACAGTCTTCTAGGATGCTTACAAAAACTGGGAAACCATCATATACAGTGGCAGGCCAGGAGTCCCCCACCTTGAGCTGGACACTCAGGTCCTGACAAAAACAAGTGCTATGTTTCTGATAGAACCAATCATTGCCATCAATCACTTTGTCCTACTACACGGACATCTTCAGCACCACCGCCACCACCCTGAGAAGCTCATTGTCACTTCTCATATAACAACATCATTTCTCAAACTGATATGATAAAGCCCAGAGCAACGTAGGTTACAGTATTAGTTATTGAAGTGTTTGGGTATGGTATTCACCTACTAACCAGTCTACTTTGTCCAGTCTTGGCATGACTTGCTTTGTCTTCATCTTTGTGTTTCTGGGACCACATGCCACTCTGAAACATCTTGTTAAACGTCATTTTCCTCGTGACATTTTTTCTCTTCTAAAAGCACCTCCCCTTGAATGTAGGAACTGCCCCTAGGGTTGTCTGACTTTCCCTTATTTATCTTGGGACTCCAGCTCACTTTTTCCTCTTCTGATTCCCAAATGCCATTCTATAATTGTAATTAATTCATCCTTCTGTCTCAAATATTACAGACTTGAGTCACCAGGGCTCTTCTCTTTAAATATTTTCCTTTCTAATATCTCTATCTGAAACTTGAAACAAGATAATATAATATGATTCTCTTATTTGTTAAAAAGCATGTTCCTGGCTTTCAAAGAAAAGGTGCATGGCGATAGATATGGATCTATTTGCATTCCTTTACATGTTGATATCCAGGTATGCCAGCACCATTTGTTGAATATACTTTCTTTTTTCCATTTTATATTTTTAGCTTCTTTGTCAAAAATCAGGTGTTTGTAGGTATGTGGATTAATATCCAGGTCTTCGATTCGATTCCACTGGACCTCCTGTCTGTTTTTATACTAAGACCAGGCTGTTTTCAGTACTGTAGCTCTGTAGTAGAGTTTGAAGTCAGGGATTGTGATACCTCCACAAGTTTCTTTATTGTACAGGATTGTTTTGACTATCCTAGGTATTTTGTTTTTCATATGAAGTTGAGTATTGTTCTTTCAAGGTCTGTGAAGAATTTTGCTGGGATGTTGATGGGCATTGCATTGAATCTGTAGATTGCTTTTGATAAGATTGCCATTTTTACCATGTTCATTCTACCAACCCAAGAGCATGGAAGATCTTTCCATTTTCTGGTGTCTTCTTCAGTTTCTTTCTTCAAAGTTTTAAAGTTCTTCTCATACAGGTCTTTCACTTGTTTGGTTAGCATTACCCCAAAGGTTTTTATATTATATGTGGCTATTGTGAAGGGTGATGTTTCTCTGATTTTTCAGCTTGCTTATCATTTGTATAAAGGAGGGATACTGATTTTTTTTTTTAGTTAATCTTGTATCCTGCTACATTACTGAAGGTGTTTATGAGTTGTAAGAGTTCCCTGGTAGAATTTTGGGGATAACTTATGCAAACTATCACATCACCAGCAAATAGTGAGAGTTTGACTTCTTTTCCAATTTGTATCCCCTTGATCTCCTTTTGGTCTCTTACTGCTCTAGCTAGAACTTCAAGTATTGTATAGATTGAATAGATATGGAAAGAGTGGACAACTTTGTCTTGTTCCTAATGTTAGTGGAATCGCTTTGAGTTTCTCTCCATTTAGTTTGATGTTGGTTATTGACTTGCTGTATATTGCCTTTGTTATGTTTAGGGATGTTCCTTGTATCCCTGCTCTCTCTAAGACTTTTATTGTGATGGAGTGTTAAATTTTGTCAAAGGCTTACTTAGCATCTAATGAGATCATCAAGTGGTTTTTATTTTTCAGTTTGTTGATATGGTGGATTACATAGATTCTTGTATGTTAAACCATCTCTGGGATGAAGCCTACTTGGTCGTTGTGAATGATTTTTCTGATGTGTTCTTGGATTCAGTTTGTCAGTATTTTATTGAGTATTTTTGCATCAATGTTCACAAGTGAGATTAGTCTGTAATTCTCTTTCTTAGTATTGACTTTGTGTGGTTAGGGTAACTGTAGCCTCATAAAAAGAGTTTGGCAATGTACCTTCTGGTTCAATTGTGTGGAACAATTTTAGGAGTTTTGATATTAGTTCCTCTTTGAAAATCTTGCAGAGTTCTGCACTGAAACCATCTGGCTCTAGACTTTTTTTAGTTGGGAGACTGTTGATGACTGTTTCTATTTCCTTAGCGGTTATAGGTCTATTTAATTTGTTTATCTGGTCTTGATTTAATTTTGGTAAGTGATATTTATCCAGAAAATTGTCCATTTCCTTTAAGTTTTCCAATTTTGTGGAGTACAGGTTTTTGAAGTATGACCTAATGATTCTCTGGATTTCCTCCATGTCTGTTATGATGTCCCCTTTTAATTTCTGAATTTGTTAATTTGGATATTCTCCCTCACCTTTTGGTTAGTTTGGATAAAGGTTTGTCTATTTTGTTGATTTTCTTGAAGAACCAACTCTTTGTCTCATAGATTCTCTGTTTTGTTTTCTTTGTTTCTATTTTGTTAATTTCAGTTCTCAGTTCGATTATTTCATCTCATCTAGTCCTCCTGAATGAATTTGCTTCTTTTTGTTCTAGAGATTTCAAATGTTCTGTTAACTCGCTAGTGTGAGATTTTTTCCAACTTCTTTATGTAGGCATTTAGTGCTATGAATTTCCTCTTAACAGTGCTTTCATTGTGTTCTATAAGTTTGGGTATGTTGTGTGGTCATTTTCATTGAATCTTAGGAAGACTTAGAGAATACTGACTTTCCACCCTAACTCATCCAAAAAATGTCTTTTTTAAACTACTTATTTGTTATGTATACAATATTCTGTCTTCGTGTATGCCTGAAGGGCAGAAGTGGGCACCAGACCTCACTATAGATGGTTGTGAGCCACCATGTGGTTGCTGAGAATTGAACTCAGGACCTTTAGAAGATCAGGCAATGTTCTTACCCTCTGAGCCATCTCTCCAGCCCCCAAAAGATTTATTTATTTATGCAGGATCCTGCCTGTAGGCCAGAAGAGGGCACCAGATCTCATTATAGGTGGTTGTGAGCCACCACGTGGTTGCTGGGAATTGAACTCAGGACCTCTGGAAGAGCAGTCAGTGCTCTTAACCACTGAGCCAGCTCAGCTAGGTTGTGAGTTGCAGGTTTTCCCTACAAACACTGAGGGAATTCCTTCTGGCTCTACTTTCTTGTGCTACTATAGCGAAGGTCATACCCATCTAGCTTCTGCTCTTTGCTGTATGACTTTTTCTTTGTTCTCTTCTAGAAGGAAAAAAACCCTCTTGTTGTCTTCTGTCTGTAGTAGGGACTGGATCTAGGCCCTCCCACATGCTCTACTAGGCTGTACATCCCCCCCTCCCCTTTCACATCTCATCTTCAGGCAGAGCCTCACTAGGTTTCCAGCTTCGACTTACACTGATTCTGTAGCCCAAACAGGCCTCTGGTGATTCATCCTTCTGCCTCAAACATTACAGACCTGTGTGACCAGGGCTCTTCTTTTTAAACATTTTGCTTTCTAATATCTCTATTTGAAACTTATAATAAGGTGATGTTAAAACTCTTAAGTGGCCCCATGTTGGCAGAGGTGCACGTCTTAATCCCAGCAGTCTAGAGGTAGGGGCAGGCAGATCTCTGTGAGTTTGAGGCCAGCCTGATCTACATAGTGAGTTCCAGGACAATCAAAGCTACACAAGGAAACCCTGTCTCAAAACAAACAAACCTCTTAAATGGAGCTGAAGAAATAGCTCAGCCAGTAATCTGTTTGCGCACAAGCTCGGGGATCTGAGCTATGTCCCCAGAACCTAAGTGAGAAAGCCAAGAAGAGACACATCCTGGAGTCAACCAACTTAATTCATAATCATATTCTTTCTCTCCTTCCCTTCTTCCCTCCCTCTCTCTCTGTCCCATTGTCTCTCTGCCTCTCTCCCCTGCCCCTCTTCCTTTATCTTTCTAATTTTCTTATGACATTTACTTAGCTCTGTGTGTGTGCGCGCGTGCGTGTGTGCGCACACGCGTCTATGTGTGTGAGGGGTTGATCTCAGCCACAGTGCACATGTGATGGTCAAAGGACAACTTGTAGGAGTCTGACTTCTCCTTCTACCGTACGGGTCTCGGAGCTCAAACTCAGGTTGACAGGCTTGGCAAGCAAATACCCTTACTCTCCAAATCATCTTACCAGCCCTTCACTGGTTGCATGTTTCTGATTTTGGTGGCTTTCTTTGCTCCAGTCTTCGAATTCCCTAATCCTGCTGAGCTCAAGTGATATTTTCATGTATTTAATTCACAAATTTTCCTTTTCATTCCATTTTTTCTGCCACTCTGTCGTCTTCATAGCTACGATGTAGAGTGTCCTTTTATCTCATTACAGATAGCAATCCCTGGGATTTTTTTTCTTTGGAAGACAGGCAATTGTGCTTTGGTCATTTTGCCCCCTTTTCCACCCTCTCTCCTGTATCATATCTATTCCTTGAAGTTCCTTTTTGTCTGTGTTTATTTAAAGAAAATATCATGTTCAAAGCTTTCCAAAACCATTCCATGACCTTTGGCACCAAAATCCTGATGGGAACTACATGCTTCATTGGAATTCGTGACCTGGTCATGTGTACAATAGGAAAGGCAAGGGGAGGGGCTTAACAGACAGCATTTGGAAGCTCAACAATAGAAAGGGGTCGGCTTTCATCTTTTAGCCTGAAAATTAAATGCACATCCATTTAATGCTTTTTCTTATTTTTCTTTGTGAGACAGAGTCTCTCATGTTGGAGGCCAGTCTTGAACTAACTCTGTAACTGAGGATAATACTGAATTTCTGGTGGTTGTGAGTTCACTTCCCAGTGCTGGGATTTCAGGCATTCACTACCATGGACAACTTATGCAGCTATCAAACCCAAGGCTTTGTACACCCTAGGCCAGCATTTTACCGACAGAAAAGCATCCATGTGCTCTTGTGTCAAGCGATTCCAGAGTTGTCTGGCTGTGCAGCTCCATGATGTGAGCTTGCTTCCTCCTCAAACAGCAGAAAGGGACAGTTGACTAACTGCCAGGCATGGGGAACAGGCTGGTTCTTCTCCAAACTGTCAGGTAACCTTCTTGGCTTCAGCGCCATCCCTTTTTCCACACTGGGGGATACCCAGTGATCAAGGTTTCCCTTGCTCAGATTAGTGTTAGTGTCGCCCCCCCCCCACCGGACACTCCTGGATCTCTCCTCTTTTCTCTCCTTCATTGGGAGTTCATCCACACACTCTTAATCCCAGGGAGCATATGTGTTCTCGTTACCCTACTTTCATTCTTTGGGGTATTAAAAAAGAAATAAAAGCAAACATATCCACTCAATCCACTGTTTAGGTATGAGTCCATTTATGACTTCAGGACTTGTTTTAGATTCCTTCCAGCCAAAGACAGCAGTGTAGGACAGAAATAGACTCCCACTATCCCTGGAGGTGACCTTGGGTAAACTGCTCGCTAATCCCAAAACATGGTGTCTTGGTCGGTAAGAGGGATTTGCAACAGTGCCAACTTCACAGGATTGTGGTCAAATGAAATAATGTACAGCACAGGACATGCCACAGGGCCGGACAATGTTTTTGTTATTACAAGAATGTTAACAATGAGTCCTTTGTTGCTTGGGCATATATCAGGTTTTGGGGCTAGACAACTTATAATCCTTGCAAAAAGCCACCAGTGAGGTCTTCCCCTGTTGTATTCATTTTTTCTCCCACTACCTTAAAGTGAGGAGGGGAACAAAATGAATAGAAAATCATTCACCAACTAGGAGAAAGTTCTTTCTCTTTTCATTCAAATCAATCGCCCTAGAGTGACTGGGAATTATGCAGATACATGAGAAGTCTAGTAAATGAAATATGGAAAGGGGAGACATGCTGGTATTGGGCTACAGAGGGTGAGTTGGAAAAGCTGATAGACAGTATATTCTCATGTACAAGTTTAAATATGAAGTCGTGCAGAAAACAGTTAACACGCTACCAGGAAAAACATTTGGTGAGGCACGCCACACTCTGGTGGCTAAAGGCTGAGCATTAGTACTTGCCAGTCCACACTCTGCCAGGCTGGGGCTCTCCAAGCATTTTAAAAACCGGACTAGACATCATTAGGATGACTCTCCCAATTGTGCTGCATCTCATCCTGCAACAAAGAAGCAAAGCAGTATCCAAGATAACGTTTCTCGTCTCATCCAAATCACTGGTGTTAGAGAAATTCTTCCGCTGTGTTGTGCCGACAGAGAGATGGCTCAGAGAGTAAAGAGCTTGCCTAGAAAGCCATGTGGCCCAAGTTTGATTTCCGGAGCCCATGTAAGCGGGAAGGAGTAGATGGATTCTAATGGATTCTATGAAGTTGTCCTGCGATCTAAGCACTCCTTGGCATGCCTCAGTGCGCGCGTGCGCGCACACACACACACACACACAGTCAAAAGAAAAAAGCCTTAAGAAAGTTGGGTATGGTGCTAATTCCTGTAATTCCAGCACTTGGGAGTCTGAAAGAGGTGAATTACCCTGAGTTCTAGGACAGCCTGGGCGAAGAGCAAGAGATTGCTCTAAAAACAAAATAAAGAACAGAACTTAAGAAACTTTTTCTTGTAGTAATTTTGAAGTTCCCACTTTTTCTTTTCCCTGCATATATCAAGATAATCAACTGATTTATATTTAGCTATAAATAGTGATTTTTTTCTTCCCCAGTGCTAGGCATGGAACCCAGGACCTGTGTGTGTTCGGCAAGCACTGAAATATGGTCCAAAATCTGAAAATAAAATTTTAAAGCTGATTCAAAAATGGCTTGAATTATTACAGTGGAATAAATTAATACATACTGCTTGAGGTGAGTGACCTCAGCCTGAAGCCACCTGACCAACGAAGCCTGTTGTCATTTATTTATCTACTGAGAAACAAGTCATTCCTCTGCTTCTACTTGTCCCCATGCCAAATAGCATCACTGGGGGCAGAAAATGCAGGGTTAGCAGGACTTAGTTTTATGGAGGAAAAATGAACATAGTGTTCTTTTGGGACACAAGCGGTGGATTTGGGAGAGCTTGGAAGAGCACGGGGCAGCTAGAGATGGTTGCAGAAGTCAAAATGACATTCTTAAGTCATTCTTTCCCTCTCCTCTTCGTCCTCATTTTCTTCCTGAAGTTCAGATGACCAAGGGCAATGAATGGCTTAACGTGACTTAATCTATGTTTCAGCTCAGCGTTAAAACAACAGGAAACGAAGCTAGGCTTAAGGAGGACAGGATTACAATTTTGTCTGACAGATTGAGATGGCAGGGTGTATTCTTGGTTATTAAAGTCCTCATATGGCACAGGGTTTCTAGCTGGTGAATATTCACAATGTGGAGGAAAGTATGGTCCACGGTGTATAATCTCAGTTACTTAAATGTGTGAACACTTGCAGGACCTCAAAGCACACATCAAGCTGAGCTGCTTGTGAATGGCTAACTTTGTTCATGGATTCTTGTGTTTTGTTTCCTGTCATGCACATATTAAGAAACAAATAAAAGCTTCTTTTAAAAGAAAAAAAAAACAAAAACAAAAAACTAGGCTTGATGGCTCACACTTGTGGACCCAGCAGTTAAGAGGTTGTAGACTCCCTTCTGAATGGAGACTGGGAGGAGGAGTGGATGGGGAAGGGGTTGAGGGAGATGGAGGGAGGGAACAGGAAGAGAGGAGGGAAGGGAAGCTCTGGTTGGGTGTAAAATAAGTAAATTAATTAGTTAATTTTTAAAAAGAGGTTGAGGCGGGACATTATCCAGTCTGGATCTCAGCCTGGGCTACATAGCAAAACTCTGTCGGACACAATAAATTAGTTAATTAATTAATGCATGAATACATAAATACATCAACAAGCAAACAAGCTAGTGTGGTTGTTCGCACCTGCATCCCAGCATTTGGGAGGCTGAGGCAAAAAGATGGCTGTTAATTCCAGGCCGGCCTTACCTAAAGAGGACAAGACTGTCTCAAAACAAATGCAAAAGAAAAAATAAAGAGATGTATAAACCATAGGTATAAAATGAGAGTATATGCATTTTAATTTTAATTTTATTTTACGTGTATGGATGTCTGCTTACCACCTGTGTGCCTACTTCCTTCAGAGGCCAGCAAAGGGCATCAGATCTCCTGAAATCAGACTTTATAGAAGGTTGTAAGCTACCGTGTGATTGATGATGTGGAATCCATGTCCTCTAGAAGAGCAGCCAGTGCTCTTAACCACTGAGCCACCTCTCCAGCCCAAGAGCATATTCTGATTTCATACACACACTCACATAAAGTCCCCATCAAACTAACATCATTGTTTTCCATGAAAATTTGAGAAATGTCAAAAATTACCACCAATGTGATGAGTAGAATATGCTCTTCTTAATTATAACATATTAGCCTGGCATAGGTGTTAGCAATCAAGGAAAAGTAAAATGTTTTAAACAGTGACATCCACAAAACTATGAACCATAGTGACCTAAGATATGGTTCCAGAGTTCTAAAATCATGAGCTCTGGAGATATCTTGCAAACCTGTACTGAGGAGCCTGGCAGGATGGCTAAGTGGTTAAGAACATTGACCATTCTTCCAGGGGATCAGCATTGGAGTCCTAGTACCCACATGGCAGCTCAGACTGTCTGCAACTCCAGTTCCAGGCAGTCTAACCCCCTCTTCTAGCCTCCTCAGACACTAGACAAACACAGGGGATGCACAGACAAAAAGGCAGGCAAAACTCCCAAACACATAAAATAACAAAATAATGGCAGAGTCCTCAGAAGGTTGGCAGCATCAACAGGGTCTTAGCCATGGTCTCTCTGTGTAACCTGTACTGCTTTTTCGTTCAGGGGGCTGGGTGTGGGATGTGCTGGAATAGTGCCATTTGTAATGCCAAATCATTGCCTGCTCTCTCTATTCCAGCTTGAATGTCCTTCAATTTGGAGCTTTGTCAAGGTCCAAGGATGCCATTTTCTCACACTGTTCCACATGTCACTAGCCTCTGCGGCTGACCAGCTTCTGTAGATGTTTCTAAATGTCAACTTTCCAAGAGGGAAGAATTTCATTAAAACAAATAAGCTCGCCAGAGAACCAATAGCACTAGGAAACAAAAGCTACCACCATCCTGTTAAGCACCAAATTAAAAAGACGTGTCAGGGAGAGGAGACAGGAGTGGCAGGAACATTCTGGTTAAGCAACGAGGATAGAGATGTTCTGGTGTCTGTCTCTAGCGTGATAACAGAATGTTTCTTGGAAGCCGAGATGATTTTCTTGAACATCAAAGAGCACTGAAGAGCTCTTGCAGTGTGGCCTGTAGGCCTACTGCCTCTAAGCTACATCTTTCTTCAGCATGATAAGCACAGACCCTGAGTGAGTTCAAAAGATGGGGTCAAGACAGCTATTCGATTTTCTCTTTTACAGAGTGCCCATTGCTCAGTCAGCACGCTCCTTCCTCTCCCCCATCTCGTCCTCAGGGTCCAAGTTCTCACTCAATTATCAGCCCCATCGAGTGTGCACATCCCAGTGTGTCCACCCAGGCTGCTGCGGGGAAGGAAGGATGGTGAATTGCCCCATGGCCACAGGGGATTGAGTCCATGTACTTCTCAGAGTCTAAAACCTACAAAGGTTCGGGGCCTTGTAGAACATGTAGGGCATGGTATCCACATACACCCTCTGTGCATCCTCCTGTCTGGTTTACAGCCTCTCCAGATGCCTTCCAGCCCTGAGGAGGGCTTGGCTGCTTTGTAAGTGGGTATTAGTGGTGTTTTTTAGGGACTAACAGTAAGCAAGGCCTCTAGTAGTCTGGTTCAGGTATGGCTGCTTCACCCCTACCCACCCCCTGCAGATGGTTTCAATCTATGCTTGACTGTGAAGATAACCCTGCAAGTGCAGACTCCATCTAGAGAGCTCGTTCACTTTCCTGTGGGGAAAACATCAAGAGAGAGAAAAACAAAGGCCCTTCCTCTCTCTCTATTCAGATGAATCACTGTTATAGCGCAATGGCAACACGGGGAATACGTATGGCTCTTGTGCTTCCTGCCATTCTGTTCTCTTCCTCTAGGCATTGTTTCTATTGGGCTGGGCCTGAATCATGGTGCTATCAATACTGTCTGGTTCTGTAGCTTAGGCTAGCCCACCCACAATCCTCTTCCTTCAGCCTCCTGAGCGCCGTGATCACGAATGTGCAACAGCGCGTTCTGCCCCCATTCATACCTTAAAACTCCTCTTGTGTAGCTGTGAAGCTCTGCCTCTTACTTCCTTCCCTAGAGCAGGGTGGTCTCTGGTAGCCTGCCTTCCCCGCACGGTCAACAGTGCTGCTGGGGAGAACTCCCTTCAGGAAGCAGGGGTCTGGGAACTGTAACTTTCAGGTTGGGGTTTGGCCCCTAACTGCTGCTGAAGTATATAATCTAAAAAAGTGGGAAACAATTGCACCCATTTTTAACTCTGACCTTCTCCTCCTGTCCTCTGCCTCCCAGGTTTGTAATCCACTTTTATAAGAACCCTGTGGCGATCAGAGCCCCTGCTATGAATAGCTGGTATTCTGCAGCTTAACCCAGCATTTATCGGAAGGAAGCAAGAGAGTAAGGCCAGGGCATTATCCCTGATGCAGAATGAGTCCTGCCATGGGACATCTACTCTGAGCACACCTTTAATTTGACTTAAGTTTGCTTTGATGTTTCCATTCTTAAAAATGGTCTGATTTTATGAGCACGAAATGTTAGGGGTGATGAACCCACCTCAGTTTTGCTATGTGTAAGTCTGTAGGTAAATATCACACACACACACTGACACATACACACGTGATGAATATGTATTGTTGGCTAGGCTTGCTCTAGTAGTCCAGAGATGTCAGGGAGCATTCGAAGTCTCTTGGTCTTTCTTTCACGGTTATAAAGTGGCTGTAGTCTCTCAGATACCATGATTTTTCTACCACTCTTCCAAGCAAGGAGGATGAGGGCGGAGACAGTTGATTTTGTCAGGCTCTGTTCATTTTAAGCAGACAGCCCCTCATCTGTCTTGGACCATAACAAAATCTTAGGACAAATTTTAGTTCTCGGAAAGGTTGGGGAAGTTGGTCTCCAGCAAAGCAGAATGAAACCATTGTGACTAGCAGTAACCAGTCATAACTCATTCCTGGGCTTGCGAAGGAGCTTTGTCTTATTTTATCTGTAAAAATCAGGATTCAACTTGGGTGGAGCCAGATGGCTGTGAGAGAGAGCTCACAAACGGTGAAACGGCATCTGCCACAACATGTTTAAAAACAGGCAGAGAGATCGGCCCTCAAGTGTGTACTTCCAATTACGTGTGACCTCAGTGTCAAAAAGGTGCTGACAAGTGAGATGGAGAGACAGGGAGAGGAAAAGCAGCACTGGGGGAAAGAGCAGTGAGGGAGGGGTGCGATGAGCAGGACCCAGCAGCCCGGCCAAGACAGGAAGCAAGACTCTTCATCCTCTTGTGTACCACACAGCGAAGATTGTCTGTGTGTACTCCTTCGAAATGCTCAGACTTTATAAGGAGACCGCCGGTATTTGTGATGGCTGCCTTTACTCGTCAACTTAACTCAACCTAAAATCACCTGGGGAAAAAGCCTCAATGAAGGATTGTCTGCACTGGATTGGCCCGTGGGCATGTCTGTGAGGAGTTGTCTTAATGAACTGATGTGGGAGGGCCCAGCCCACTGTGGGTGGCAGCATTCCCGTGGTGGGAGTGGGGGGAAGAGGTCCTGCATAAGAATGGAGAAATCCAGCAGAGCACAGAGCACCAGCAAGTAAACGCTTCTGCGCCCGTTTCTCTCATACATGAGAGCTTTTTGAGGTTCCTACATGATTTTCCCACCACCATGATGAACTATAACCTGGAAGGAGATGCTAAAAAAGTCCTTTTTTAATCCGTGTTTTGCTTGCTGGTTGGCTGGTTGTTGCTTTGTTTTTCACAGGGGCATTTTTATCACATCCGAAGCCAATCTAGGGCAGTACCGTTTGTCACACAACTGGGATGTGCAAACTGGTGAGTCCCTTTGCGGCCCAGCCCTTTGTGCATGCGAACTCAAGTGTCAGGTTTTGTTCCATCTCTCTTAAATTTGCAGACTCCATCTCACCCACAGAATGAGCAGGGCTCAAACATGGAGCATGCGCCTCACAAAACCTCAAAAGAATGTAATGGAAGCCAACAAGCAACAAGCTCAGATCTCTGGCACAGTTCACAGTCTCTTCCTGTGACACATATTTGGAATCAGCTTTTTTTTTTAAAAGTAAAATTATATACAAGTTACAATATGTTTGAGTGCCAGATGGAGAAGACATCTGGAGAGGGAGAAAGTAAGGCAAATACACTTTCCAGATGAAGGAGGAAATGCGGTCGCATGAGTGATGAAGGGTGGAAAACATTTCCACAGTGGACAGCATGCCAGGCTCTTAACGAGGGACACAATGGCAGGTGCCAAAGGTATTGTGCAAGACAATACTCTTAACAAGGTGCACTGAAGTAAAAGAAAAAACAAAACAAAAACAAAGAAAGGAAAGGGGGGGGAATGTAACTTTGCCTTCTTCCATGGCCTTCTTCGCCATTCCTTACATTAGAGTTCTTTCCACCAAGGTGTGACCACTTTGTCAATTCTTTGATGTATGCTCATCTTTATAGAGTCTATGTGGCAGGATTCTGTGTTCTAGAGTGTGTGTTGAGCCTGGGTTAATCAGATAAGATGAACTAAAAGAAATCGGGAATTTCTTAGCAGGCCGAGTGCTTGACCTGTACGCTGCGTCAATCCCAAACATAGCATAATCTAGTCACGGTGGTGTGCACCTGCAAACCTAGTTCTCAGAAGGTGGAGGCAAGAGGATCAGAGTTCAAGGTAACATAACAGCAGAGAAATTAAGGCCAGCGTGGCCTATACCTTGTTTCAAATAAATAAATAAAAGGGAAGGAAAAGAAAAAGAGCCCAGCCACACAGCACAGAGAATAAGGAAACTTGCCACTAAACGTAGCAACTTCGATTGAGTCTCTGGAGTTACGTGGAAGAAGGAGACCAACTCCTACAAACTGTTCTCTGACATCCTCGCAGGAACTGTCACACACACTGCACACAGTGAAAACAATTAAGGAAAAGAAATGAATTTAGGAGTAACTCCACCCCTATCCCCAACCCGGCCAAGGAGCATGGCTCATTGGTCATTTAGTCGTCTCACTTCAAAGCCCAAGGACAGGACGAATCTCTGCCAGCTGTGGCTTCAAGCTGTTGAAAACATGTGGAGCTGCTGGTGGAGAGGAGCAGCTGCTTTCCCCATCTGTCCCCAGAGCACTTCCTGTGCTGTGGAGTCTGAGTGGAGGGGTCTAGTCCTTGAGTTCCGGGCACGGGAGGAATCTGACCAAGCTTTCATTTTAAAGTCACGATACCTTTGTGATTCCCCCTCAAGCTTCAAGGCCATTTCACTTTGCATTTTGCATTGATTTGTGGTCAGAAACTGATTTGGAGAAAGACCTTAAAATTGCTTATTATAGTCGGGGTTTGGAATCAATTATGCTTCAAGTCATTTTCTATAACCAAGATCTTATTCAAACAAACAAAAAAACACCACCACCAACCACACACACACACAAACTTAAATTGGGCCTGGTGGCTCAGACCTGTGATGCTAGCTAGCACTGAAAAAGGCAGGGCAGGATTACCACAAACTCAAGGCCAGCCTAGGCTACATAGGAGTTCTAGGCCAGGCTGAGCAGCAATCTAACTTGTTTTCTCAAAGAGGAACAAACAAAAATCACTTGATCTTGGCTTGGTGGTAAGGCATTGAAGAAGACATGATACCAGGGAGTCTGCATACATAGCGTATGCCGTAATGAAAAATCATGTGATCTAGGCTTGGTGGTAAGGAGCTGAAAAATGCATGATACCTGGGGAGTTCGCATCCATGGTGTATACCCTAATGAAATGTAGCAAATGTCACCAACACTCTCTTTATTTTGTATGTTTAATGTTTTCTTTCTACTTTTCCTTTTCTACTGGCTTCACCAGCTCTAATCTGGGACATCTCGTTTTCAAGTATTCCCACAGCATTCAAAGTCATCTTTCTGCCTCTTCAAGCCAATCTTCTTTAAACTCACATACACCTACCTTCACTGATGGCAAACAAATTGCCTTGATCTTTAGTGTTTTGTTTCTATTTTCCTTTATTTTTTTCTGCTTGAGAATTTCGTATAGATGTATATTGCCTTTTTAATCACTCCTACCTGCACCTCTCCTGCAGTTCCTCCCCTCCCTCTCATTGCTTTCCCTCTCAGCTTCATGCATTCTCTCTTTTTTAAGCCCTACTGACTGCTTAGTGATTCCTACATGTGCAGTGGTATGGAGCCATCAAGCGAGCATGGGGAGACTTTCAGGAGCTACTGGGGGGTGGACCTTACTCTCACTCCCCCAGCAGCCAGTAGCCATCAGCTTCCCCTAACTTCTCAGCTACTGGTAGGACTTAGGAGTCACTCACTCCCCTACCTGTACTAGGATGCTGATTGACTTGACCTTGGGTGGCTCTCACACAGACGGTCACTGCTGCTCCTGTACAGCGGCTCTGCCACCGCCTGCAGATAGTCTTGTGGCACACATACACTGCTTCCTCTGGCTTTTAAAATCCATCTGCCTCCTCTTTGGAGATGATCCTAAGCCATCTTGGTAGGGATACAATGTATGATATAACTGTCCCATTTTTATGCTATCAGGTTTTACGGTTTAGATATGATTTGTGCTCCCAAAAGGGTACAGTTGGCTCATGTGTCAAATGCTTGATTCCTCAGTTGGGGGAGCTATCAAGGGGAATAATAGCTTCATCTATTGATAAACTCATAGCTGATAGTCTATTAGGAACAGGGCTGTAGGCTAAGGAAGAAGGTCCATGGTGCATGCCTCTGGATCTGCATCCAGATCCTTTCTCTCTCTTCATCTCTTGCCCTCCACGAATGAGCAGCTTTTCTCATCCGTGCCCTTTTACCCTGATAATCCTGTCTCACCACAGGCCCCAAAGCACCAAAGCCTACCAACCATAAGAAAGGGCTTTTGAGGCTCTGAGCCAAAGACAATCTGTCCTCTGTCAAGCCTTTCTCAAGTATCTTAGAACAGAAATGCAAAGGTGGCTGGGGGGCTAGCATCTGGCACTTTCATCAAGACCATGTAAGTGTGTTGCACTAAGCAGCTGGCTCTTAGTGCAACACACTCTTCTCTCTTTTCCCCTTTGTTCAGGCTCAAGACATTTCTTTCTATGGCCTTTTCCTCATTTCAAAGAGGGGATTGTTTTGGCCTAAAGCCGCTCGTGATTAGGTGGTTACATGGAGGGTGCCTATGTAAACAGGCAGGAGGATCATTCTTGCTTCCTCTGACATTCCATGCCAAATGCCATGGGAACTTGGGGGAAGAGGCTGCCTGCTGTTTAGAACCAATTATAGAAAAAGCATTTGCTTTTATAACGTTCATGATGGCTTCAAACACTGGGAAACATAAAAGACGAACTAGAGAAGAAAGTTCCCCTCTCCTGTGTGGTCACTTTTCGACCACGAGTCTATAATGTCCGTGTGTCAGTGTGCTTTTGAAGAAAGCAGACTTGTGTAATTGCTTCTCTCTGATCTGATATTTTAATTCTTTAAAGTGCTCTCGTGTGTCAGAATCTTGGACCAAGCATTCCACAGTAACAGTCTAACCACAGATGCCTGTTCTCCAGTTAGCTAGGACTTTTGCATCATGCCACACGGTTACCTTTTCTTTGCTGGCTGAACTGACATGTTATTTTTTACTCAATCTATCAAGTACTTTTAGGGTAATTGAAAATTAGGCTGCCAGAAAAGACCACAAAAATGAGAGTCAGAGTTGGTGGTGTGGGATGTTCTTTTGGAAGATGGAAAATGTTAATTTAAAACAGTTTAAGAGCTTAAGTCAAAAGAGACTATTGGGTTGTATTTTTAAAAAAAGAAGGGAAAGAAAAGAAGAAAAAGAAAGAGAAGAGAGGAGGAGGAAAGAGAAATTGAAGAAGACTCCCCAGATTGCTCTTTGATTTGGATAACTTCTCTTATACTCTTATACTCTTCAGGAGTTATTGTTCTATATCTCTGACTTCCATACAACCAAATCCAACTTGAGGCAGCCGAGATACCCTTGGTGCTTCTGTCCTGTATCCAAGAAAGCAAAATTAGAGGTAAAAAGAAAACAGTGACAGTTTAGAAGGTTACTGTCTTTCTTTTGTGAGGCAGAGTCCTCCTGAAGCCCAGGCTGACCTAGAACTCACCATTTAGTCCTGGCAAACCTAAACTCTTATCTCTGCCTTCAAAATGCATGAGCCGCCACTCCTGACTTGGGATATTATTCTTCCCTGTCTTCATTTCTGTAGTCTGAGCTTTTTGGCATCTGACCTTGTGAAAAGTTTAAGTTCTGAATAAGATTCCATCCTTATATTTGTTGTGGGGTGTGTGTGTGTTATAATATATAATGCTTGGAAGCCAGCTAGATGGATCAATGGAGAAAAACATCATGCCCAGTGACCTAAGTTCTACCCCAAGAACCTACATGGTAGACAGGACCAGCTCCTGCAAATTGTCCCCTGACATCTATACATGGATCATCTCACACACACACACACACACACACACACACACACACACACACACACCAAAAAAACAACAAAAAAACAAAATGAAAATTCGATCACCCCTTATCCTGTCAGCTGAGGTTTCGTGGTCCCAGAAAGCTCAACTCAGACAAATTTTGGCAACAGAACAGAAACATGGCGAAGGAGAAGAGTGGTAGGAACAGGACTCAGATGACAGCTGACTTTATCTTTCCAGAGGACAGAGCACAAAAGTCTTGTATCCTAAGAGCAGGGCTTAGAGGGTCATAGCTGCTTTTCAAAATGCTGTGGCTACACTAGGAAAATCTTGGTGAGTTTCCAAAGTGGACCACGAAGGGGAGATTGTCTGTGTTCTCATTGCCTAGGAGCCTAATCCATGGGGCTACTGTGGGTGCATTCCAAGGAAGCAAGTAGATGGCGTTAGGCATAAATTTTTAGAACTCTTGAATTTTCATGCAGAGGGAATGACTTTCTGTATCCCAGCGCAATACAATTACCATCCTTCCACCCTGTTCAACATCTACACCCAGGATCTCTAAACTAAATCCATCCTCTTTATTCAGCCTGGGATCCAGACTAGTTCCCTTCTACCAGATCCTGTTTACAATCCTCAGAGATAACTTTAACTCTTCTTCCTGTCACTCAATATATAGGCCAAGGTTTGTTCTGAAAAAAAAAAAAAGAATAAGAAAATTTGACACCAATCTCCTGAAACAGAAACCATGCGTTTTAAAGTCAGATTTGGAGGCAGGTGTGGTGGCACAGACCTTTGGTCCCAGCACTCAGGAGGTACAGACAGGTGGGGCTCTATGAGTTCAAGGTCAACCTGATCTACAAAGTGACTTTCAGGACAACTAGGGCTGCACAGAGAAAAACTGGCTCAAAAGAACCAAAATAAATAAATAAAGTCAGGTTTGGTTAAAGTATTATATTAGCATTAAGAATTCCTATTATTACCTTAAAAGTAATTCACCTGACTTATCACTCAAATGCACGATGATATAGTGATTTGAATAAGAATGGCCCAAATAGACTCATATATTTTTGAATGCCTAGTGCACAGAGAATGGAACTGTTTGAAAGGATTAGAAGGATGGGATGGTGTTCTTAGAGCACTTATAGTCTTATTGGAGGAAGTGTGTCACTAGGAGTGGACTTTGAGATTTCAAAAGCCCCTGCCAAGCCCCTGCCCCCTGCCTTTGGACCAGGATATAGCTCTCAGCTACTGCCCCAACACCATGAGTATCACCATACTCCTGTCACCCCCCATGATGATAATGAACTAACCCTCTGACACTGTAAGCAAGCCCCCGCATAAGAGCTTCCTTGTATAAGAGTTGCTTGGTCTCTTCACAGCAGTAGAATGGTGAATAAGACAAAATTCTTGAGGAAAAGAACAATTTCTTTCCTGTTCTACACCCAACTCAAGTTCTATTTTTAAAGTCACCCTAAGGTTCATGATGCCAATGAAACAGAACACTGTTTCCAGCCATTGTTTCAGAAACTCAATAGTAGAGTTTCTGAGTACTTTTCAGTACTTAAAAATATCCAGTATCTTGCATGGGTCAACTGAAATGACTAGAGGCCTTACATCAGTGTGGAAGATACATATAGTGGAGGGAAACTGTTTATGTCACGGCAATCAGCAGGCAAAGGAAGACAGGAAGTTTCCCCCCAGCAAGATGCAGCCTTCAAAGACACCACTACAGTGAGTGATGTAGTCTTCCAACCAGGCCTTACCTCTAATAATTTATCCAGTATGTGTTCACCAGTAGATTAACCCAATGGTATCCTCATGATCCAATTACCTGCCAGTGACTGGATCCGCCAGCTGAAGACGATGCCTTCAACACATGAGCCTCTGGGATGGAGAGGTGGTTTGACATATGAACTCAAGCGCCACCATTCTAGGTCTGTGGGCTGCTGAATGGTAAACTTGCGACTTCGAAGATATTTATCCCCTTGTCTGCTCTCCTAGGAGGTTTTATAGGTTGCTGACCGGGTCTTTTAACTTGCTGCCCTTGTTTATTTTCTGATTGTTTTGTTTGGTTAGGTCTGGCATGGAGCTTAAAAATAAGAGCTTGCTTGCTTGCAGTTTGACTTCCACTGCAGTTAGGTTTTGCAATCTTTTCAAAACATCCTTCAGGAGCCTGCCATTTATCTATCTGTGGACATCTCCCAGGCCTTTCCAAACAAGCATAACATAAATGAGGGGAATTTAGAAGTTTCCAAACTGTACCAGATGGGAATTTGCTTCTAGGGCCTGAGAGGTCTTTGCACTAGCCAGAGCATAAAACAAGCCTGAGAGCTCTCTTAGGTATACTCTATCTTTACATCTGAGCAGAGGGAAGAGGAATAGCAGGCTTATGTCAGATGTCACAGCCTGTCCCGTCACCAGAGCTCTGAACTCAGAGGACAGTACTCAGGGCAGTTACCTCAGCCATAGGATATTTCCCTTAGTCAGAAAATTGTTTCCTTTCCAAATAATCAGGAGAAAGACCAACCTCCAGGGTGAGTGAGATGATTAATTCCTATGTGTGATTGACAGTCCTACATACCAGGAGAAAGGGCTGCAGAGCAAAGGCTCCTGGGAGCCTGATTTTTCTCTGTTCTGAGCACTACTTGCCTTTAGTAACTGGGATGAGTGAGACCAAAGGAACCCTGTGAGGGCAAATGCTTTTCTGGTACCCACCTATAGAACAATGGTCAACCTCTGAAATGTTTCAGGCCCATTATCTCTTGAGTATAGAACAGAATAAGACAGACCCAGGATTCGGTACTAGCGAGACACAGAAGTCTTTTAACAGTGGCTCAAAGAATTATATTTAAAGTTGAAGGAGACCTCAGAGGTTTCACGGTCTAGACTCTCTATTACTCTGAGTGAGAGGACAGCATAGCACTTGTATGATGGCAGATGGCAGATGTCTTCTAGGGGGAATGAAGGGGCAAGTTATCGTCTTTGGGGCCAGGCACTTTTAATCCTGGCTCTATAGCTTTCATTTGGCTATGGCATTGAATATATCATTTACTGTCTATAAGCTTCAGTTTTGTCATCTAGGAAATGAGAATGATGATAGAATACATGGGGTGGTGAAATTATTACATTAAATAAGTTTGGGTAAGGCACTTAGACTGGCATTTGATCAGTACTTAAAAATTTTTATCAATTATAGATATTCATCACCATGATGTTGTCATTAATATTGTTGTCACCACCACTGTCATCATTAAAGCCAGGACCCACATTTCCTGGTTCAACACATCATTTATTATTCATCTTAGAATCACCTTTCCATATTACTAATGCTACACTGGAAACTCCATAGTATGATTACATTAACATCACTAGTTACAGACTGTGAGATGATGTTCTTTAAATGCTTCTCTAAAAAACAAAGATGTAGCACTTTAAAAGAGAATGTCTCACAAAGTATATGTTAATTTTGTTTCTATACAGTTGAATTTCCATTATATTCTAGTGGTTTCTTATAAAACATATTTTCTTCTATGTTAAGATATATATATATGTATGTATGTATATATATATATATATATATGACTAAAAAACGAGTTCTTTCCTACTTATTATTTTCATTCCCTTTTCACCTCAATATAGCTATGGTGAATTTTTACAACTGAAGATATACTACTTATAAATGGCCATTTTATTTTATTGTTTTGGTTCTCTCTACCCCTTTAAGTACAAAATTTGTATTCATAAATTTTTGAGTGTGATTAAATAATCAGATTATCCTGGTCAAAATGTTCCCTTTGTCAGAGAAAGGATTTAAAATTAGCTGTGGTAGTGACAGCTAAGATAAAATATCCCTGTGGCACAAAAACATAAGGTATTTCAGTGCTACCACTGTGCTTAGCACATAGCACAGTCAACAAATGTTTCAGTGAACAGCAAGCCTGTCCCCACTCTACTCAGTGGATGGGTATGGTAGCATTTCTTTTTCTAAAACATAAAAATGTGTTAACTTCAGATCTTATGAAAGTTGTTTTTATTATAATATATATCAATTAATTTTTTGAGATGGAGTTTCATGTAGCTAAGGCTGGCCTCAAACTCACTGAATAACCTAGAGAGATCTTGACCTTCTGATCCTCCTACCTCTACTACCTGAGTTGTGGGATTGCAGGTATGACCAACACACTTGCTTGGTTTGCTTGATGATGGAGAGTGAAGCTGATGTCTTACATATGCAAGGCAGGCATTGCATTAACTGTACCATAGCCTCAGTTCCCAGAATTATTACTACTTTTGATTGCAGAGATATTACCTTCCAAAGTAAGAACCATAAGAAACAAATTGACAGCAATATCAAAAAGCCATTACATTTGAGCAATAACAATGTGGAAATAGGAGCATTGTGAAGATCCTTCTGGAAAATGGAAATAAGAAAAGGATGGAGGCAGCATTTGTATAACTAAGAAGATATAACTAAAAATGATATTGGAATACAGTCTAAGGAAAGGAACTTGACATTTTTCAAGGTGATAAGTCTCCATGAGATAAATTTCCAGAGAAATTAATTTATACCTGAAGCCTTAAAATACTAGAACTAAAATGGAGTTCCTCTTACAAATGGAGTTACAGAACTAAGTTCTAAAATTAAATGTATTTCAAATTAAGGAAGACTCACACAGCACTTCAATGTACAGGGAGAGGGAGGCACATAATGCTTAGTAACAGATGGTTTTATAATCATAGGTTACCTTTTTTCCTTGCTTTTGTACTTTCAAGATTCCCACATGTAACTGAATACTAGGCTGGGTGTGACGCTGTCCTGAGCTGGCCAAATGGGCAGCTAATGTCCTCCCTCAGATAAGTATGTGAGCAGATTACTTGTCTGGGACACTATCCTGAGATCAAAGCTTTGAATGAAGCTATCCAACATTGAGTTTATGCATCAATTTTACTCTTATAGAAAAGCATGCCCAGCTTCTACCAAAAGTGTAAAGACCAAGGAAGGACAAGTGTTGATGGAAGTTTCTGTCCTGCCTGGTCCCACAGTCATTCAGTTCAAATAAATACTGAATGACAGGGGCTTATATTAATTATAAACTGTTTATCCTATTGCTTAGGTTTATTACTAAATAGCTCTTATAACTTAAACTAGCCCATAATTCTTATCTATGTTTAGCCATGGGGCTTGATGTCTTTTCTCAGTAAGGCAATATCACCTTGCTTCCTGTATCTGACTTGTGACTGTGTCTCTGTATTTCCTCTTCCCAGAATTCTCCTAGTCTGGTCATCTCACCTGTACTTCTTGCCTAGCTATTGGCCAATCAGGATTTTATTAAACCACTATGAGTGACAAATATTTACAGTATACAAGAATATTATCCCACAGCAGACAAGAGACTATATATCCAATTCTACCTACAATTGTTATTCACAATGTACACATGAAAATATAACTTTATTTCCAGAGTCAAACTTCAAATACTGATGCTGAAGGGGTAGTTCAGTGGAAGAATTACTTGCTAGCATTATTGAAGCCCTGGGTTCCATCCCTGGTACTATGAAGAAAAAGGCAGACACACTTTGAACGGTTGACAGCTTATGCTTATTTGATTGAGGCTGTCCAAAGGAATTCAGTTTTTATGGTCTCCATACACAGGAAAGATAGGAAACCTTGGTTGTATATAGAGAAAGAGACCCAATAGAAAAGTAAGGTACTTATGCTGGCTCAGCATACCAGGGAGCAAGAAAGGCTTGAGCCAGAAACAGAGTTAGGCTCTAACCCACCCACCAAGTAGCTCATGTCATCCAGGTAGGCACAATCTCCTAAAGGCTCTACTGCCTCCCCAAGCAACACCACCAGCTATGACCAGTGTTCAAACAGATAAGCCTATCGGAGACCTTTCTCGTTTAAACCACAGCAGTAGCCTGGTCAAGCGAGTGACCTCTGTCACCTTTGCCATATTCTGTTGGTCAGAAACAAGACACAGATTCTTCCCACACTCAAGGATAGGGGGTAATACAAAGGTGTGACTTGCGGTTTAGGTCATGTTCACTGACTACAGCAATTCTCGTCATTATTATATTCACAAAACTAACCGTAATTTATTTAGTATATTTTTCTTTTAAAACAAAGCACACACACACTAAGACTCATTTTAGAAAAATTATAACCCTAGCAAAACGAGATCAAGACTGGGTGTTTTTCAAACTGCAAGGGTTGCCCCAGGAGGTTAAGAAGAGAAGCCCCTTCCTGGTCCACGTGTGACATAGGCCAATTACTCCTGACCCCCTGTGCCCATCCCTTAGGCTTGCTTCAAGGCCTCACGCAGACAACTTTGAAGTCTTTCCTGGGGCTTCTAGCTGGAGCTCTCCACTTCTCTAATGCCCACAGTACTATTGTGATTTTCTGGTTTACTTTATATTCGCTTGGGTAAATGATTAATCATTCTACCTAGATGTTCAGTTTCTCCTATGTGGATCTTTTTTCTATAGAATTAAAACTTGTGTCAACCCTGACAGTGAGAAAGACTTTCTAAATTTCTAAATGCCTATTGCATTAATTAAATCTAAAATAATATTACGGTTGGTTGAACTATTAGATATTGGATATATGTTACTGAAACCTGCTCTATGTAGATGACCATGTGAGAGAAGCAATAGTTTATTGTGACAGCTTTGAACTAGGTACCCTGGGTTCCAATCCCAGAATCTCCAGTAGATAGCTTTATGGTTTCTATACCTCTCTTTCCTTAATAGTCACTTCATAAATATTAAGCATCATTATCATCAAGCTGGAAGTATGAAATCTTCTTATCATGGTCTATACCAGGGCAAAGACTGTCCAATTTAGACATGGCTCAGGAATGTCAGCATGCACATGGGTCATGTTCCTTTGACAGCATAGTCACTTACTAGCAAATGCAGACTAAATAAATATTGCATCACGCCGACTACTTACAAATAGTCTCCATCTTTGCTTTCAATATTAGTGGTTAGAAAACTGGAGAAAGAGTGGGTGGGTTAACAGGACATGAGGAATTCCTTTGGAATTAGTGGTATGGAAAGGTCATTCCATGTTAACCAACTGAGGGAGGTGGAATCAGCAAATTTCACTAAACACTGCATTAAGAATCACACAGAACATGTGGAGTTCATTCGGTGGACCAGGGCAGGATGTTATCAGGACCAGAATCCTGCCCAACACTAGGCTACCTGCCACATGCAGGAATCCCAAAGTCAGGCTCATGCCTGTCAGTTTCTGCCAATATGCTGGTGTTTCACTCCCTGTGGTAATCTAACATTTCTTAATAAAAAAGCAAATGTGACTGCTTTTTCAAACTAGGAGAGAGAGAGAGAGGACTTTGGGTTTGTAGGTTTGTAGGTTTTGTTCTAGGATCTGAGATTATGTATGATTTTGATTCTGTTTTAATTTTTTTGAAAAGATAACCCTGTTTAAACACTTCTCAATGATTCTGTGGCTTGGATAGGCTAGAACACACAGCTATATGTTTTGCTTTCTACTATTATTTTGTTGTTCTATTTTTTGCCCCTTATATTGAGCTGGTAATACCAGACGTGTTCTTATAACCTAACCCCAGAACTCTGTAGGTAGAGGCAGGAAGATCAGAAGACAAAGACCATCCTCAGCTATGTAGCGAATTTGAGGCAGCCAGGGATACAGGAGAGCCTGTCTCTAAATAACTAAGTGGTGGACTTACACTAACAAAAGCTAGTTTTTAGTGACAACAAAATTTAAGTTATTTCCAATGTATTGTTACATCCAATATTTACAATATTAAAAAATACTCATTATACCCTGCTCCTCATACTTGGTCTCCCTGTCCAGTCTTAATGTGAGGGGAGATGCTTAGTCTTACTGCAACTTGATATGTTTTGTCGATATCCACAGGAGACCTTCCCTTTTCTGAATAGAAATGGAGGAAGAGTGGATGAGCATGGTGGGGGCAGAGGAGCAGAGTGTGACAGGAGAACACGGTGGAGACAAAGGACCCGAGGGTGCGGCTGTGACTGAGAATGAAGCAGGAGCCCTGCAGGCCAGCGAAAGGACCTTGGTGCTTAGTGCAAGCGAGAGAAAGCCATAGGAAAATTCCAAGCAATGGAGTCATACAATCTAATTTAAATTTTAAAAATATCCAACTGTGGCTGCTTGGAGACAGTAAAACCAAATAAAATAAAGTAAAAGTGTAAGGCCACTTAACAGATTCTTTCACTCAGGCGGGAAACTGGAGAGGTTTGTGAGGATGGAAGTAGTTGTGCAGACTTTAAGAAGCCCTGGGATTTCTGATGGTCATGCATGACACCCCAGGTTTGGGCCCAAGAGTTGAGAGACAGATGCTGCCATTTCTAGACATGGCAGACACTAGGAAAGAACAAGTTGAAAGGGGGAGAAAGAAACCAAAGCTCTGACTTGGCCATGCTGATTTCCCAATGTTTTTATGGATTTTCACTTGAGGTGACACTCGAAAATGCAAACCACAGAGATGCTGAGGGACTGTGACAGAGATAGCTGAGGCACAGCTCTCAGCCAAAGGCCACCCACCGTCTAAGAAGCTGGACATCAATACAGTGAAGATTCTAGATGTCTGATGTTCAGAGGTCAGAAAAGGGATGCAAGATAGATAGATAGATAGATAGATAGATAGATAGATAGATAGATAGATAGATAGATAGATAGATAGATAGATAGATAGATAGATAGACCGGTAGGTAGGTAGGTAGGTAGGTAGGTAGGTAGGTAGGTAGGTAGGTAGGTAGGTAGGTAGGTAGATAGGTAGATAAGTAGATATGGTGTAAGGAGCATGCTTGCAGAAGAGGAACAAACAGGGACAGCAAAGGCTCTTCCATTTTTGGCAAGATGGAGATCTAGGTTGGCCCTGGCAAGAGATTGCTGAGGAATGTGGAGCACAGTCTAAGAAAAGTGTTGTGAGGAGAGGTGAGGGCAGAAGCTAGGAAAGCAGCCACAGTCGAGGCAAATGCCAATACATCTTTTAAGGAGTATCTGACAGGGAGATGCAGACCAATGAAACATGTGCCTTGATTTCCTCAGGCTTTTCTGTCTGCAATATGAGAGGTCTGAGATTACTTCTGCCCCTAAAGAACTGTTTCCAAGTCCCCAAATCTCTCGGGGTGAATACCTGGAAGCCCACATTGCCAAAAGAAATGTCCAATGGATCCTGAATCGCCAATGTCCAGAAACAGTAGGGTCATCTCATATCGAATCATGCATGTGTCATTTCTAGATATATGCCTGGGTAATAATCAGGACTGACAATAGAAACCTTTAAAAGTAGTTTGATATTATATCCTGAGAGCAACTTGCATTCATTTCCTGATTCGCATAAGTGGTAGGCTCTTTTTGCTGATAGAAACAACAAGCCTCCGGGTAGAGGGATTTGTGCATAGGTAATTTGACCTAAAAGCCTCTGCATTCTTCCCTGGCCAGACAGACTACCACAGTTGCAAACACATCCGGCTTATATAGCTACTTATCAGAGCGATGACCAGAGGTGAAATTAGAGATAACTATAGTAACAGCTATCATCAGACTACTGTGGAATTCACAAGATCCTTTCACACAAACAAACTCCCTTAACCACTCACCATTTAAACACGCTCTTCCACGCACAAATGTGTTTGTTATCTGATGGTTTGAACATGGGTGGCTCAGACATGGGATGGCCCTGTTCTGCCTACACCTTAGATGAAAACATTTGCAATGCCTATTTTTAATCTCGTAAACTCCTGCTTAGGAGAAGCTGGATCTGAAGGGCACAGTTATTGACATGCAAAGCTGCTGCCACGGAGAGCACAATGAATGAAACCACCTCCTGCTCGGTTCCTTTCACGGATCCCCCTGTCACAGTGAGCCTCGGGCCAGGCAGCCTCCTAAGGCAGCAGTGCTCTGGTGTATGTGTGCCATACGTTGCACTCAGAGGCCCATCTTATATCTCGGGTGTGTGAGCCCTTCGGCATGAATCATGCTGACTTGGAGAAGCAGGACCTTCTCCCTGTGGATATGAGTTTGTTGGTATTTTAGTCTGCTTGGAAACATGCTGAGAAACATTAAACCCAGCTTTTCTGAGGTTGGTCCAAATTATTTTTTTTTTTTTAGAAAAGAGGAAAAAAAATATTATGTCTCCTAAGGAAACTTGTAACCACGAACAGTAAATTTAAAATGTTTGAAAATGGGTTTTTCCCCTCCCACATTCCCCACTTGTGCATAGTTTAAATCCCTAGTTTGTCTCGGGGGGGGGGGGGAATGCATGCTAGACTACAGCTCAGTGAGCTAGGCCTATACAAATGGATTTCTTATATCAGAGGCTTAAAATGGTATTTATTTCATTCCACTAACTCTACCAATTTCAGTTCTCCAGTTCAATAATTCACTAGATATTTGTGTAAAATTAGTTTTTAAAGTACACACGAGAATCCAGGCACTGAGAAATACCTTTGTTCATAATATACAAACTCAGCTTTCTCTACCTGAACACATAGGCCTCAACTCACCAAGTCAAGGTAACTGAGTCACTTCCTGCTGCTAACGTATATTTTTCTAGGCTAACCCAATCTCTACAATATTTTCTTATGGAGCTTCACAGGACCCCACCCACCCTCACCTTTCCTCCTCAGGAACCTCACTGAGAAGAAAGCTATATAAAGTACTGCAGGCCCTGGGGTCTCTGCCTCCAGAGATGCCTCTTGCCTCAGCAACAGCCTCTGCAGATCATCTTCATGGTGGGAACCCTTTGTACTCAAACCGCCTTCCATCTCAGCCCAGCCTGCAGAGACTGTGGCCTTCTCCTCTCTCAGCTAATGGAACATCTATTCCCTTAGGTGCCTCCCTCTGGTGATGAGCAGTTGGGAGAGGCACAGAGCCAAGACACACGAATGATCTTTGCCTTTGGCGGGAGGCTCAGTGACCTACTTCCAAGTGCCCAACTGCACTTCGGCTTTCTCTGATTTTGGATTTCCCCTGACCTGTCCCAGCTTTCCAAGGTCCCCTTCATTCCTTCCTCCCTCCTGTCCTTGTGAGGCGTGGAAAGCACCAAGAGGCCATACATGATGGTTAGAATCAGTTATCCACCGATCTCCTAGGAGACCCAGCCTCCAGGCATTATCTTGATGGGGTTAATGGAAGTGGGAAGACCCACTGTAGAGGCAGGTGACATCACTCCCTGGGTGGGACCTGGACTTTGTAAAAATGAGCCAATGAGCTGACATGAGCACTCTTCACCCTCGGCTTTTGACTGTGGGTCCTACGTGACAAGCCGCCACCTCAAGCTCCTATTGCCATGATTTTTCATGATTTTTCCCATGAGCTCCAATAAGTTCTTTCTCCTCTCCGTTGCCTCTGTCACGATATTGTATTACAGAAGCGGGAAAAGCAGGGTAACTGGGACAAAGCAGCATCACCCGGGCTCCGATCCCTCCTAGTCTCTCAGCAAGGTGTTTCCCTGAGCGAGGCTTTTCGCTGCTTCTCTCTGAGGAGGAAAGCGGCCCTTGAGTCCCGCCTGGCGTCTGCCTCACACGTCAGCATTGGTAGCAATTTTTTGGGCTTCGGTGTCCAAAATTGGTTCTGAATATACTCAAATACCAAGAAAAGACTTTTCTATTTTCTCTCTCAAATGTCTAGCTGTTAATATTGAACTCCAGAACATTCATGCCTGGCTTCTTGGTTTGTTTTTTTCTCAACTGTTGAAGATCTATTTTAGAATTCAGAGGAGAGTACATGCTTTCCTTGAGACCCACTAGACTCTGTTCTTTCTGAGAAATGGGGATGGCTCATACCCAGTAGCAGAAAGCTGATATTCAATATGATGGCTCATGCCTGTAACCCAGCACACACCTCCTTGAGGAAGGGTACTGATGCAGGGGGATTGCAATGAATTCTAGGCCAGCCTAAAAAATACAAGTGCATGTTTTCTTCTGAGTCATTCTTTTATTTTGTTTTGGTTTTGGTCTTGAGACAGGGTCTTACTGTGTAGCACAGGCTAGCCTATAGTTCATTATATAGCTCAAATCAGCCCCCAGTTTGCTGTAGTACCTGGTGCCTAGTGCCACTTTGCCCTCCTGCCTCAGCATCCTGGCTGGGATTACAAGCAGGTACCAACAACAGCAACACCATCACTATCACCACCACCTCCACCTCCACCACTTTCCTGCCATTCTTTTAGCTAAGGGCAGAATTAGGTTAAGAAAGTTGAAGTCTGAACCCAAGACAACAAGGCCTCACTGGTTCTTTTTCTGAATCGTTCCTAAGCAGTTGGTACAGTAGAGCAGGACTGTGCTAGAAAAAAAATGTTTTCACTTTTTCACACAGAAAAGTTTTCCAGTACGCATTTCCTTGAAATGTGCCCATCTTGTGATGCTTTCCAAAACCTTTCTCTTTGCTGCCCGAGCAATGGCATTTCTCCAGCTGGAACTCTCGTAGATGGATCCCCCGTGTTCCTGGTTTCTCTCTGAGGGTACTCCTGAACCTCTGCTTTATTTCCTACATAAGGTTTTCCCTCAGATAAATATTGCATTGAGAGGATTTGCGTGAATTTCAAAGATCCAATATTGTACCTGGAACATTTTTAAGGTGCCTAGAGAATGACCTGAGGAATTATTTGATTCTGTGTCAGTAAAAGAATGTGGTGTTCTTTCTGCTTCCATCATTATGGACCCAAAAAGAACAGGAGTCATTCTTTCCTCATGAACCAGCTTTAACTTCATTCTTTGTAATATTCCCTTACTCTACTCCTAATCTAGAAATTTCATATCCTTATAAATATCATAAACATCATCAACTATATGCTAGCTACTTATTAAAAGTGCATTTATAATAATAATAAACACTGTGAGATATCCTCAGAATCAAATGTACATGCAAATTGGTTAAATAAATGATCTCTTCTCCAATGGTAGAGAGCTTGCCTAGGTTCTATACCCAGAACCAAAGGGGTGGAAGCACACGACTGTAATTCTGACACTCAGGAGGTAGCGGCAAGAACATCAAAAGTTCCTGGCTGTCATCAATCACACACAGAGTCTGAGGCTAGCCTGGGCCACATGAAACTCTATTTGAAAAATAAAACTTGCCTCATAGTCTAATTTTTTAAATATATTAAGAGTTTACATGCTGTTTAACTTAGAATAGATGAAAATGCTTTTTTCTCTGGCTCCCCATCTTTAAAACGGTCTTACTATGTAGCACTGTCTGCCCTGAACTTATGGCGTAGACCAGACTGGCTAGGAAATCAAAGAAATCCACCTGCCTCTGCCTGGGATTAAAGGAGTACACCATCACACCTGGCAAAAATGTCAGTCTTTATATGAACAGTTTGCTATAGTTGTAATCTCAAAGGTTGAAATGAATCACTAAATGGTTTTAATATGTGAAATGATTTCTGTGTCTTATAATGGAATATACAGAACGTTTTTAATGTTATACCAAGTACTCTTTTGATATTCTCCATTTCTTGGTCCTTTAACTATCTCAATATCCCTGCAAAGCAGTTAGTACTATCATCTTTTCTCCTATAAGGAAACCGAGACTCAGAGTTATGACATAGGCCCAGGTCACACACAGAGCAAGATCTGAAGCTACTTCTGCCTCTCAGGTCATCCTGTATCCAGTCTTTAGTATATGAGACAGAGACGTACACATTTGTAATTCCAACACTTGGAACACAAAAGTGGTAGGAGGATCAGCAGTCCCAAGCCAGCCCAGGCTATATGAGCCCTTATCATAAAAACAAAACTACTTCATTGGAATTCAGTCTCTGAGCTTTTACATGCACAATTTATTGGACCTATGATTTAAAAACATAAATAAATAAAATAAAATATTTAAAACAAGCAGCCCTGTCAGAACTGTCAGCTCCCCAACAATCACAAGGAGACTTATTAGTAACTAGGAAAGCTTGGCTGATAGTGTAGGCCTGTTTCTAACTAGCTCTTATAACTTACATTAACCCATTTCTATTCATTTACTTTCTGCTCCGTGGCTTTATAATCTCATCTCCATATGCCCATCCTGCTTGCTCTGCATCTCTGACATCTCCACCTTCCTCTTCCCAGCATCCTCTCTACCCTGAAAATCCTGCCAAGTTATTGATTGATTAGCTTTTTATTAAACCAATCAGAGTGACACATCTTCACAGTGTACAGAAAGATTATTCTACAACACAGCCCACTACTATCTGAAGATGGAGAGTATTCAGTAAACGGAACAATGGTGGAGAAGAGAGAGGGAAGATAAGGGGAGGAAAGTGAAATATTAGTGGTAGCCATCTTGGAAGGCACAGAACACGCATGACCCTGGGGACCAAAGATCAAGCATGGCCACATATAAGTGGGGGGAAAGGAAGCTGAGACAAGAATACTCAAAAAATTTGTCCAAAGAGGCTCCACGTCCTGCATGTCAGATGGGTTCTTGGGAGCACAAGATAAGTTCAAAATGAAGACAGTATCATATCACAGCCCCATCTACTTGAGGATTTGGTCTTAGATTCATTTAATCACATGTTCACTGACAGTTAAATTCAGAGCCACTGTGCAGTGGAGACCTGGGTTCTGATTGTGCATCAGTGGTATACTGTATACCACTGACGCTAATCTCTCCCCAAAGAACAGACAGTAGCCAGAAAACGGCTTTTCATTACTGAATTCATCAGTTACAGTTCACTGGTAATGATGGAAATCCTGTCCTGCACATTCTTTCAAGTGTAGATTCAGGATCTGGCTATGCAGCTAGTGAGGTAAGCAATTCGGCCCTTTTCCTATGATTGTGTGCCAAATAAATGACTGAGTTACTAATGGGTGTTTTTTTTCTTTCTTTCTTTCTTTAAGCATGGTATTTGGGGGTGGGGAGGAGGAAGAGGGAGTGAGTCTTCTCCTGGCATAGACCAAAATGAATGAAAATGCTTTGAGTGTTATTATAATCTGCTCTGTGACAAATTCCAGGTGGCATTCTGCCACAGCTTGGGGCACACCCGTATGGACTCAGGCCCTTTCTGTGAGGATATCGCAGTTCCTAATAAGAAGGGCAGGGACGCAAGCTGAAAGTTAGATTCTTGTCCATCCAACACACCCCTGACTCCTGCCAAGTGTGAGATATTGGGGGGGGGCACAACATAATGCCAGCAATAACCATGATGCCCTCTTTAGAAACTGGTTATTTCCTCCACCTTCCTACCAGCCATTGTCCCCAAATTCCCAGACTTCTGTTTTATGACTAGTGCTACTTGATACAACTCTAATTTTGAGACCATTTCCTGAAACTCAAATCGTGGTAATACAGACTGGAAACAGTCTGTGCATCTACATCTTAAAACAATACTGTGTCCCTCACAGACATTCCCTACGTGCACCCTCCACAGGGAGCTTGCTAGCCTAGGAAGGCACAGACCAAGCAAGAGGCCTGGAAGAGGGAAGTACCAGACTGGGGCCTGAGAACTAGCTCAGCTCTTGTCCTTGCACTGACTGGTTGAAGGGTCCTAGAAATCATTGCCTTATGGCTCAAAGGTAAGTTACTTTCATCAGCCATGAGGTTGTTTAATATGAGCT
This sequence comes from Ondatra zibethicus, assembly GCA_004026605.1. Lineage (NCBI taxonomy): Eukaryota > Metazoa > Chordata > Mammalia > Rodentia > Cricetidae > Ondatra > Ondatra zibethicus. The sequence continues at coordinate 62,437 of PVIU01001675.1, forward strand.
TTAGTCACTTCTAACCATAACCAGTGTATCTTATAATTTGTTTTGTTATTGACCTTGTTTCTGTATCCAGCCCAAACTAGCCTTCCTGTGGCTGTCAATCATTGGTAATAACCTGACTTAGAAAACTAGAGTGGGTAGCCTTCTCTCTCACCGGTGCAGTAGCTCATCGTATGACTTGAAGGTGGCTGTGGTGACCCCATAAATGGTCTCTTCTTCATGATAAACTCCTCAGGGAAACATTAAGTTCCTTTCTTTGACTTGACTTTGAGACATTTCATTCTGACAGCCTTTCTCCAAGGAAGCTCTTGAAATCTTGGTCTCCAGAGATAGGTGTGGCACTCCAGAATGAGTCTGATAAGTACAAGGAGCACAGGGACCGAAAGAACTGGCCCAGGAGCTTGCCCTTAATCGAGACCCTGTGTTTCTTTCTTACTATTTATGTTTAAAATGGCATCCGTGGAGTATGTGCGCATGTGGAGATCAGATGTAAGCTCGCAGGAGATGGTTCTCTCTTCCAAGCATGTTAATTCCAGGGACTGAACACAGGTCTTCAGGCAGCAAGCACTTTTTCTGACTGAGCCATCTTGCTTGTCCCTTCTTGTACTTAGGGTGATGTTTATTTTATTCTTTGGGCTGCCACCAATGTCTTCGACATGGGCTGTGTTTCCAATCCGCTTGAGTTACAGGGTCCTTTCTCATGCATTTACCATCAATAATTTCCATTCTTTCATTGTATGAGTAACAGCTTGTATTCATAAAAAAATGAAAAATAGTCTTCAAAATAACAGGACCCAGAAATGCCCTAACTTCCATATGTTTTGCAGAAGCCTTCAATCCTTGGCAAGTTTTTGTTTGCTTGTTTGTCAGTCAGAGCTTCACTGTGCAGCCCTCGTTGGTCTCAAGCTCGCTCCTATCTTCCTGCCTCCTCCCCTTCCTAAACGCCAGAGTGACAGGCATGAGCCACCGTGAGTGAGGCTATTGATCCTTGACACTGCTCTTTCACAACCCATGAAGGTCTCATTCTTTGGATTTGCCTGACCAACATCAAGTCCTAGAGTTGCAGTCGAAGGACAAGCCATACTTCATCAAGACAATGGCATGTAAAAGCTGTGTTGAGGAGGAAGAGTTAAGGCAGTCCCTTTCCCTCTGATAAGTCCTCCTAAAGCTCTCAGTAATAGCCCTGTGCCTGCGATACATTGCTCCAAGGCATGAAAGCAGGTCAGCTTTAAGGCCAGAGGAAGAAGCAGAGCCATGCTCTATTTGGTCTCAGGGAAACGAGCTTCTTAACAGTTCCTTACCCTGTTTGTGTTCATGACTCATATGCTTCCAGTCTGTTTATTAAATTGTTCTCATTATGCATATGTAATGTAGACTCCATTATGTTTGGAGAGTATTGACTAAATTAGTGTAAATCAGGTCAACACAGTTCATTTGGATGGTGTGCTTTTGGTTTGAATATGCTGAGGACTTTTCCAGTGAAGAATATCTGTTTAACCCAGTCAACCATTAAAAACAAATTATGCTCTGTGCTTCTATAAATCAAAATTTTCAAGCCCACTTCATCTCAGGAGAGTGTGACTGTGCACAAGGCTGCCCACAAACGGTGACAGTGAAAAACCGGCTTTGTCTGCTATGCTCCCATCTTGACCAAGAGGAAAACCAACTGGGAATCTCAGGCTCTAGTCTCTCACAGGGCAGGGCTTATAAGGTTAAGAGGAGCCATTTCTGGGAAGCCTGGGAAGCGGGCCTAGGTCTGAGAGGCAGGCCTGGCTGGCCTTAGCACACAGCCCAGAGCACAGCCGTGGGCTGGCGGTAACCTTCTCAACTCCCGCTGCAGGCTGCAATCCTGCCTTCTCCTCCATCATGGCTCCCAGGACAGATTCTGCTCCAGACTGTCTGAAGCCTGAAAGGAAGCCTTTCAAGTCTGCTTCTCTTGAGAAAGCTAAACCTGCAAAACTTGGCCAGACACCACACTGGGTCTCCCTCTGTGGTGACTCAGAAATCTCAAGGAGAGGAGGAAATGGAGAAGAATAACATTGACAGGGCCGAAGGGCAAGAGGGACGAGATTTGTATTTCCATTGAGTGGGTGATGTCTTTTCATTTCAAAGCCTGATGTTAAAAATGCACTGGTTTTTAGGTATCCGCAGACCAAGAACATAAACACTGCTGCTGAAATATTTCATCTCTCCCAAATGAGGCCCTGTGCAAATTTCCTTCTATGTGCAGAGCTTTCTGCACCAGCCCTACAAAGTGTAGGCAGACATCCAGAATCTCCTCTTGCTAGACTCAAGTGAGGAGACTTCAGCGGGAGACCTAGGGGAAGGGTCTGGAGGGGAGACCTTGGGAAGTCCAAGATGAGTTGGGAGCAAAGGAGAAACTGAAACATGGAAGGCCAATATTTTCTAACGACCCCTTTCCCTCGCTAACAACACAGTCTCCTAAAACAGTTGTTTAAAGTTATGCCCCATGTGCTAATGCTCGGGCTTGGGTTGCCCATCAGCCTACTGGGCTCAACTTCTGAGGTCTCAAGCAGGTGAAGGCGGAGTCTACATCCTTTCAGCAGAGGGCCCGCCCTTGACTTCCCTTTTAGTGTGGGGCCAGGGAGACTCCAGTCCACACTCAGCAAGCTGCTATCTCTGCACAGACCATCACAAAGAGGACACAGACAGAAGCGTGGTTTGCGCAATAAACGTCCAGGTCTAAGTTTAGCTTCTCACTTCCTCATGTTCACATAGCCTTCAAATCTTTCCTAGGCTTTCCAGCCTTCTTTCATCAAAGTGGAACCTTCTAGGTTTTTAAAAGTCAGTCTTGCCAGATCTGTAGATCTGTGCTTGCCCGGCATGGCCACAGTCCTGGATTTGTTCTCCAGCATTATACAAAAATGGGCATGGTGGCACACTACTGTAATCTCAGCATACAGTTTGGTGGAGGCAGGAGAAGCAAGAGTTCTAGGGTAGAGCCAGGCAGTGGTGGCACATGCCTTTAATTCCAGCACTCAGGAGGCAGAGGCAGGTGATTTCTGTGAGTTCGAGGCCAGTCTGATCTACAAGAGCTTGTTCCAGGACAGGCTCCAATGCTACAGAGAAACTCTGACTCAAAAATAAACAAACAAACAAAAAACACAAACAAAAAAAGAGTTCAAGACTAGCTTCAGCTTTGATGAAAAAGAATAAAATTAACCCTGAACCAAGTAGATTCCTCTTAAGAGTCCAAAGCTGTACTAAGGAACCCTATTTACTGTAAACTTCCTACACAGCCAGAGCTAAGGAGCCAATCAGCAAGTTCCTAAGAATCAGAATATAGTCATTGAAATCTCTGATACAAATAGATATTCATCCAAAGTTTTTAAAGTTATTCTGAAAATACATATTTTGTGCTGGAAAGATGGCTCAGCACCTGCTGCTCCTCCAGAGGACCTGAGTCCAGATGCCAGCACCCGTGTGAGACTGCATACAGTCACCTGTAACTCCAGCTCTATGGGACCTAACACCCTCTTCAAAGGGCACCCACACACTCGATATACCATCACTCATACAGACAAGCACATATCCATAGAATATATACTTGAGAAACAAATACATGTTTCACTGTCTTTGTAATACACAACCAGCATATACCTTTGGTGGATATCCCTAGATCTAGCGTGTAAAACACTCCCAAGCAAAAAATTGTAAGTATCCCTGCTATAGAAGGAGTCTAGCCTGTTGCAGCAGAATACATTAAACATCTCAATGCATTTTGAGGGCAGAATTAAAACAAGGAACAAGAACATGTATATGCTTGTCCCCTAAACTTTAAACATTCACAGTTGTTCAAAATCTGGAAGGGGGGCTGGAGAGATGGCTCAGCGGTTAAGAGCACTGACTGCTCTTCCAGAGGACCCGGGTTCAATTCCCAGCACCCACATGGCAGCTCACAACTGTCTAAAAATCCAGTTCCAGGGGATCTGACACCTTCACACCAATGCACATAAAATAAAGTTAAATAAACCATAAGAAATATTTTAAGAAAAAAAATCTGGAAGGTATGCATCTATACACATACATAGGGTGGGGGAAGCTATCTCCTCCTGACCCAAGGATTGCTAGCCTAACACTGGCCCTCTTCGGAACTAACCATGGATGTATACAGCGCACAGATAGTTCTGTAATTAAGACTGTCTCTACTCTAGCCGTCTGCTGATGAGAGTTGGAGTGCGTTTGTTCTTCGCCGTCACCTGTCAAATATGCCCAGCTGTGGCATTCTTTACATGTGATTCCCCCAGGGCCACCCACCCACCTTGCCTCTGCCAACCTCCTTGGCTGCACATTTGGTGGTCCTAGTCTGAAGGGTGGGCCTAGATGTTTTAAAGTTTCGCTACTCAGCAATCTGGAGAGCCACCCCACAGCACCTGGGAGACAGGTAAGGAACTGAGCATGCCGTCGTCATGTGTTGATCACTAGAGAACACCCAAGATGACATTAAAGATCATACCAAGGGTGGGGAAAATAGGATTTTGAAGGCAGAAACCTGTTTTCCAGTAAAAACTGAAACCACACTTTGAATAGCAATGAACACAGGCATGCCCATCAGTTTATGGCTGATTAGCATATAGAATCCCTTCCACTAAACAGATTGACTAGTATGTCAAACATAGGATCTCATCACAGCCCAATGGGTAATGGTTTTAAGCATGCTGAGTATTAAGATAGAAATGCCACTGACTGCTGGGTTTCACCCTCTGGACCTCAAGCTCTGTATACAGTGCCAAGCTATCACCGAATAATTCTGAGTGATGACACTTAGCGTTTTCTCTCTCTCCCAATTTTCAAATGATCTGTTTTTATTTCTCTCTTGGTTATAATCCGTGTGTGTGTGTGTGTGTGTGTGTGTGTGTGTGTGTGTGTGTGTGTGCCAAAAGCTGACATGCGGTATCTTCCTACTCACTCAGCACTTTACTTTCTGAGTCAGGGTCTCTCACTGAACCCAGAATTCACTCTTCCAGCTTGCCAAGAGGTTCCCTGTCCTGCCTACTGAGTGCTGCAATTACAGGCAAGATGCTGCCCCCCCCGACCCCAGCTTTTACTTGGCCTCTGGGGATCTGAACTCTAGTCTCCAGACCTGCATAGCAAGGACTTTATCCACTAAGCTGTCTCCCTGGCCCTAGTGGTATGCCATTTGTATGTATTTCCAAGTCTCTTGCGTTATAAAATGGTGCAGTAGTCACTAACATTCATCTAAACAGTCATAAAGTGATGGTGCCCAAGACAATAGTGCCAGGGTACCACACTGAGTTTGGGGCTGAGCTCTGATCTTTTCTATAGACACTGTTAAGTGGGAAGCTGTTGTATGGAGACACTCTCTAGCCCATGAGTAATACTTGTGCACAGTTCAAGCGGTGTACTCTGCATAGTATACATGCCCTGGTTGTGTAAACATGCCTGGTACCCCTGTAGCATGCATGTGGAAAACACATCCCATCTACCTGTTCCACAGCGTTATCCCTGGAATTTGTACTGGATAAATGAACACAAGAGAAAGTGTACTGGAGTGTAGCTCACTAAGAGAAGACTTGCCTAGCATACACAAGGCCCTGGGGTCTGCCTCATAAATCATACACACACACAGCAAAAGTATCACTAAGTGCCATGGAGAAAGAGAAAAAGAAGAGCAAGCGAGGGAAAGGGGTGAGCAAGGGAAGAAAGGAGAGGAGAGGTGGAAGGAGAGAGCTACTCTTGTGCGCATCCCTGTGTGGAGTCTATCCCCAGCTTACAGCATCCTAAAGTCCAGTGTTTCAGAATGAGGCCACCCTCATGGCTCCATGCCAACTTACCGTTCTACCAGTGACACTCTCCCATGAGTTCAGAGTGCGAGAGGATTTTCTTTAAATACTGGTAACATGAAACTGGGATTGTTTGGACTCTGAGAACTGGAAGCTTGTGCCTTCCAACTGAGCCCACCCTTATCCACTTAAGTCCTAGGGACAGCAAAACTCAAGACTGAAAAATACACTCCAAATCCATGACTGGCAAGGACTTCTATGCAATACAAGCTCGAATACAATGAAGTCTCTTTAAAAACTGTGTGTCTTTGTTTGACCACTAAGACTCAATAGTAGGATCTGAAGTGTCAGGCTTAAAATGTCAGCAATAATTACAGGTGTGCCCACGGCCTGTCTGGCATAGTCGCTAGTGCTAGGTGGACACTGTCTCCCTTAAGTCTCGCGGTATTTCGCATCGTGGGAGCTCCGTGAGGAAGACCACAGACAAATGACTGGAGTAGATTCCAGAGGCTGTGCCGTAAGCCATTCTTATGTACTAATTCCAGATTTCATCTTCAGACACTAAGACCTCCTGAGGCTGTCTCTGTGTAACTTCACCTCTCGCCCTTGACGGCAGTGATGTCTTCCATGCCCCACCGCCTCCTGCTGCCCACCTCCCTGGCTGCTCTCCCCATGGTCTGAAAGGTCATAGCTACACACCCAACTTGAGATAGTATTTAGTCAGCTTCCCTTCTCATTCTCACATTTAGGAAATGTGCCTTAAATGCTCCGGACATTTCAGGAGTCTATTTATTAAACTTCATTTTCAATTGAACCACGTATCATTTCAATTTCCCTTTCCTCAGCATTGTATAGCTCTGAGGACAAGAGTTGGAAACGTGCCTATCACTAGCTGAGTCACATTTTTTTAATGTTCTCCCTCCTCAAGCCATTGTTTTCTTTCTTTCTTTTTTTATTTTGAGAAAAAAATATTTTATTTTAAAAGTAAACCACATGAAACAACAAGAATGAATATGAAGAATTCATATATATGCATATATAATGAAAGAATATAAGACAAGGGCCCTACGTCACCACCCAGCTCAAGAAGGAGAACTTTGACACATGCCCCAGAAGCCCCATGCCCCTGGCCTTGCCATTGTTAGCATTAATCTTACTTCCAGTCCTCACATCCTTGCTAAGGTTCCTCTTGTGCTGCAGATCCACTCAAGGCCATGCAAGGCTTCCTGCCATGAGGAGGCTCAACCTCCGAGCCAAACCCTCCAGCTCCTGTGGAATGTTTTAATTGCAGGTGTATTGTCACCTTTTTCAAAAGGTTGAGGGTCATACAACCCGCAGCACATATTTCGTGTGGATGGTCGGATAACATTTGCATGGATACAGCCTTGGAAAGCATTCGCATCATCTCCAATATTCCCACAGATCTCTGTCATCCTCTCCCCTCCCCCCACATCCTTGTCTATCCTATTGCTATATGTCTATTTACATTTTTTTCTAGAGATTTATGAAAAGGAATCACAAGGTGTGTGCTTCCTTTCCTGGTCTTCCTTTTTCACTCAGCATAATGACTTTGAAATTTGATCTTGAGTTTCGTGTGTGGGGGGGTGTAAGCATTTCATTTTTTTCTTGTGTGTGTGCATTGTGTGTGAATTCACGTGTGTTCAGAAGCACATGCATGTGCATGTATGAAGAGACCAGTAGTTACCATTAATTGACTCCATCACTGGGAAGGGTCTGTCACCGAACCAGGAGCTCACTATTGGCTGCACTAGCTAGCTAGAGAGCACCTAGATCTACCCCCTCCACTTCTACAATGCTAGGGCTAAAGATTGACAGCATCACACCCATCTTTTCCATGGGATCTGAACTCAGGTCTCTGGTCTTTCTCATGCTTGACCAACTGAGTCCTCTCTTCAGACCCTCATTCTCATTGAACTTAGTTTTATTTGTATTATCTTATTGCCAAGTTATATTTTGTTTTATCCATTCAGCTATTATTTAAAATGCTGTCAATTTAACTTTTGCCTTATTGTCCCGTGTAAAGCCGTTTGATTGACTTAGGCTTTTTCTCCAGGGTAAAAAACAAAACAGGAGTGACATGCCTAGGTAAGTCCACAGAAGCAGTACCTTTAAAAGAAATTTTCACTGCCAGGGTTGTCTCACGTCAGTTTTTCACAAACATTGGTTGAGATTTCCAGTTCTTATGTGTCAAAACCAACATTGGTACCATCAGTTTTTCTTACTGTCTGGGCATTTTAATGAGTAATGAGATTGTGTTACAGTTTGGATTTGCGCTTTCCCGATGCCTGTGACACTCGGGTGCCTTTTGTGTGTCTTCCTTAGCCAGCTGCCCTTGGTAGCCCTTGCCTGGTTTTTAACTGAATTGTTTGCCTTCCCCCTACTGAGTGTCTTATTATATTACTTATAGATTTTAGGTGGGAGTCCTTCATCCAGCCTATGCTTTCCAAACGTTGTCTCAGAATCGGGAGGTTTTCTTTCAGTTTCCCCATCAGAGATGGTGCAGTTTCAAAATCTGGAGTTACAGACAGTTGTGAACCACTGGGTGGCTGCTGGGAAATGAGTCTGAGTCCTTAGAAGAGCAGGCAGAGCTATTAACTGCTGAGCCACCTCTCCAGCCCCACCGCCCCCACCCCACCCCACCCCAGTTTCTCACAGTGGTTGATCTCCTACCGTTTAGAGGTTTGGTCTGTTTTCAGCGAATGTTTGTCCGTGGTATGAGATGCTGATTGAAGTTTTTGGTACATATATTCTGTTTTTGCTTGCGTATCAGGTTGTTCTAGAACGGCTTCTTTTAAAGCCTTGTTTCTCCTTTAATTGTAACTGTAAGGAATCCGTAGCCATGCATCGGAGCCCTGCCCCCTAGGTCTCATTCCATTGGTCTGTTTGTCTTTTTTTTTATGCTGATATTTTACAGTTTTGGTCACCATGGCTTTATAGTGCGAATTAAAATCAAACAATGTGAAATATTGAGCTTTGCTCTGTTTCAACATTGTTTTGGCTTCTGTGAATCTTTTCACATTGCTGCAAGTTTTAGAAATGGCTTCACGGGAAATGTGCTGTATCTATGTATCAGTTTGTTGACACTGGTATGTTTAAAGGAGGAGAAGCGGTATGTTTAAAACTGGGAGTGTTCTCCCTCGTGAATTAAGGATGCCTCTCCATTTGGTTACCTCTTAGAGTCGTCTCCACTCTGCTCATTGTTGCACTGTAGCCATCATCTGCGTCTTGTGTTGGATTTAGTTCTTTCACAAGGTTATGGCATTGGAAATGAGTTTTCCTGTCTAAGTTTCTGCCTGCTGATGGCACCACATACCTTAGTCCCACCACTCAGGAGGCAGAGACAGGAGAGCAATGCTACCCTAGATGACAGGCCAGGACTGCATGGTCCTGTCTCAAAAACAAAACAAAAAAAAGTAAATAAATAAATTGCACTTTCTGGTTGCGTCATACCTTGTGTTTAAAGCTATAGCTTTAATTTATAGCTTATAATTAATTTGCATGCATATTGATTCTGTAATATGTTACTTTGTTAAACTACATCCCTGATTCTAACTACCTTCTGTTGGCTTTTCTACATACACAATGCCTTGCTTCCTTTTTTCCAAACTATAATGCTGCCATCATTTTTATTGCCATATTGCAGTGGTCAGAACCTTCTGGAAAATGTTGACCATCAGTGTTAAAGGCAGACACCGTTGCCTTGTGAGGAGGAGGCCTTCGTTCTTTCACTATTAAGTTTAATGTTAGTTGAGGACTTTCACAGATCCCCTTTATCAGTTAATGAAGCTCGACTCTATTGCTACTTCACTTGGGATTTGGGGTTTTTGTTGGGATTCTGGATTTAGTCACAACCTTTTCCCAACCTTTGTTGAGATAATCATATAGGTTTTAAGAACACAGTGAATTACATCAATTGATTTTTCAGATCTTAAAATTGGAATTCATCGTGTAGCTCAGACTTACATCAAATGCACAGAAATCCTCCTGCCTCCACTTTCCAAGCACTAGGATGACAAGTCCGAGGCACCATCCCCAGAAACCTCTATGTTTTTGAGGTGAGTCCCACGTCCACGCCATGTAGTAACTGTCATATACATTGTTGTATTTGATTTGATAAAATTTTATCTTCATGCTAAGCTGAAGAGAATATTTGCTATGGTTTTGAGGTCTTATAGCCTGGCTCCACTTCCTATTCTGTTCTTGACTGTTGATGCCTGTCACAAGATAGCCTCATGCCCCTGTTGTCATCCTTGCCTATCCTGCCTCGCCTGCCATGATGGACTGTATCCCATCCTTACCTATAAGCCAAAACAGAGCCCACTCTCTCTTTGCTGTTGTCACGGTATTTCATCACAGCAACAGAAAAGTAACAAGAATGGCATTAACCTAACAGCGTATTTCCTTTTTTTCTCCTTATACATTTAAAAAAAGTCTTTGCTCCTACCAAAATTCAATAGTAACTTATTTCCTCTGAGACAAAGCCTCATCACAGAAGCCCAGATGTTGTGGCACTGTACACAGCTGGGGACTTGAGGGCCCTGCTCCTGCAGCCCTGACTAACAAGTGCTCATCGCGGAGCCCTGTCTCTTCTCTGAGTCACTGTCCTGGCACTGTAATTCAGAGAAGCAGCTGGGTTGGAGGGAAAGAAAACGCCCCTGTTATGGCTTACAGAGCTCTCAAGGTATTTCCTAACCAGCCCTGAAGAACTCAGAGGGGGCCGCCAGGCGAGCCTCAGCCTCAGACTATCCTTTCGTGTCCACTGTGGGTCTGGTGGACAGACTTCGAGGGGGCCTGGTGAGGGATATACAAGGAAAAGGAAACGGGGAAGATGGATGTTAAAAGAACTTTCTGCCTGGCCAGTATTTCCTGAATGTGTTTTTGTAGCTATGTCTCCACATGCTGTGATCTCTAGGTTGTTTGGTTAGTATTGTGTTGTGTTTTGTCATAAAGGATGATAAGTGAGATCGTCTTTGTTTCTGTCTTACTGGGTGGGAGTCTGGGCACTTTCGAACAGACACGTCACCCAACTGTCTCTTAAAGAGTATCCTAATCTCTAAGGAAACGATACAAATTATAACTCTGCCGTAGCTTAAGACAGACGAATGAAGCACCTAGTGAAACCAGTATAGTCAATGTATTTATCCTACTTATGGGACTTAGAGTACAAACATAAAACATCAAAGTAGAAGCTAGCGTGTCTGTCTGTGCTTGGGTGGCGTACCATGGCTCACAGCAATGGTTTATGTTGTTGAATTCCCTAAGGACTGAGCTGTCTTTAGTGATGTTTAGATTTCTGGTGCTAGCACATGGTAGATACACATAATGAATATTTATACGACAATTTTTGCCTAGCAGTGAAGCACTATTTTAAATGCCTCAAAATAGAAGATCATTTATTCAACACTCACTGTCAAAGATTATCTACATTTTACAGATGAGAAATAACTGAGTTCAGAAAGATGCTCACATGACTCATTGAGGAAATCAGGACCTGCTCTCAACACTTGAAAAATACACTGATAGTTTTCAGTCGTTCATTTGATTGGCACTGGGAGACATTTTGAAAGAATCCAGCATTAAGTAACAAGATCGTGTGAATTTTTCTAAAGTTAAACACCAGACTTCGGACTGTCTTCTTTTCCTAATCTCCTGTGGATTGTGGGTTCCACAGTGGCTGATCCATACTATCACAGTACCCTAAATTACATTTCAGGCTAAAATACATATTTTTTTTCTTGTCGTAGTAATCCAAAACAAAGAATCCCTTCTCTCTCTTTCTCTCTCTCTCTGTCTCTCTCTCTGTGTTTCTCTCTCTCTCTATCTCTCTCTCTCTCACACACACACACTGAGAGAAAAAGAGACTTTTATTCTTCTCACGAACACATCAGATTTTGTGACTTCTTTGCCATCCAGTGCACCACACAGAAAACTCTGCTCTGTCAAGTTCTACCTTCCCTTGCTGCAGCAACTGCAATCCTGTAAGAGCTTCTGTGATGTCTATAATCAGCGTCTTGTCTCCAAAATGATTCCCTACAGTGTTCTCAACGCAGAGCCTCTAGGTCTCAGGACATCGTCCCCATTCAGCCTTGGTCATTGTCCCTTTGCCTACCTTTGCTCCTTGCTTTCTAATGTAATTCTTGCCATGCCTCTTTTGCTTGACATGTAGCCACTATACACTTTCATATTGTTTCATTGATGCCCGTTATCATTTCCCCCTTGCTGTGGAGTCGAGGCAGGTTAAAAACTTTCCTGACAATCCCACCCATGCTGTTGGGAGAAAACTCAAGCTTTGCTGCCTACAGCTATGATTCCTGAAAACTCACATCTGTCTGGCTTAGTCTCAGCCTTGTGAAAACTCTGAAGCTAAATAAACATTTTACCAATTTTTTTCTTCTACTCAATCTAGCTACCCCATTGTAGTCTCTGAGATTTTTTTCCCCTGCACAAAATTAGCCAGTATTCTTTCTTACCCTACCTCCTTCTTTTCCCTGCTGCAGGTAGTCATTGGAAAAAGGTTGCCATGGATAGATCTTGTAGTTACTTGTGGAAAGTGTCCACAGTCAGAGGCTATATATTTAAAGTGTACAAGCCTGCGTGGATGTGGTTTTTAAAGAGCCAAGAAATGGATTTGCATTATAAGTATTCAAAATAAACTCTGTTTAAATACCAAAATAATATTAACATACCTTAAAAAGAGCCACAGATCTTTCCCCACATCCTCATGTGTGTGTGTGTGTGTGTGTGTGTGTGTGTGTGTGATAAAAAAAAACCATAAAATGTGATGTTTTGACAGTTAGTCCCTAAGGCCTTAAACAATATCAGAATGGAATATGATGAAGAAAATCACTGGTTTGTGATCATTAGATGCTGTGATACTTAGTGGGAGTTTGAGGTGGGTTTCCTTCTATCCATCCGATACATTTTCAAGTCAAAACTAGAGAGAGTTCAGGGTCAAGCATCGAATCGGTGATTTAAACAAGGCCTCCAGCACAGATGTGTAGAGAACAGAGAAAGGAGAACGTTCAAGCAGAGACCTAATAAGACCTGGAAAAATGGGAACAAAGACGTTCAGAGCAAAAAAGAATATTTAAAGGAAAACAAGAGAATGCAACTGGCCATGGCAAGTGATGCAGCTCTGCCTCTTCTCCCAGAAGTTGGGAATTATTAGAGGCTCTGGAAAATATGGTGATGAGAACTATCTAATGGGTCTAGGGAGAGGTTTTGTTGGTGAAGTGTCTGCCTTGCAATCATGAGGACCTGAGAGGACCCCAGCACCATGTGAAAAGCCAGATGTAGTCTTACAGGTCTCAATCCTGGGAGGTGGACACAAGAGGATCCATGCTAGCCAGCCCAACTAGCCAAATAGGTGAGCCCCTGGTTCAGGGAAGAGATTCTGTCTCAAAAAATGACATGGGGCTGGATATAGCTCATTTGGTAGATGGCTGGCTTAGCATGCATGAAGCCCCAAATTCAATGCCCAGTATTAAACAAAGCAGGCATGATGGTATGTGGCTGTGATCCCAGCACCTATGTGGAGTCAGGAGGAGCAGGTCACGGTCATCCTTGACCATGATCAGAGACACCCTGGGCTACCCTAAATCCTGTCTCAACAAAAGAAACAAAGCAGAGAAGCAATAGAGGAAAGGTTACCAATGGCCACATCTGACTGTGTGCGTGTGCTCACACACGTACACGGAGATGTGCACACGCAAAAAAATAAAAATTGCCAAATATTAATTTAATATTTGTAAAACACTTAAGACAGTTCCCAGTACATAATAAATGTCATGCATGTATGAATCAAAGAAACACAAGTGGGAGAGACAGGGTTTGGTTGAGAAGATACTTCCCAGAAGTCTACAGCAATGACAACCCACAGAACTCAGGACAGTCTCTGCACAGTGTTGCAGGCAGTGGCTCAAACACCCGGTCCTGTGAAGGTAGCGGGGACTTGGGTTGGAATATAAGACAGATTTGGGAGCCACCAATCCCAGAAGCAACCATCAAAGTGTTGAGGTGGAGACTCAGGTAAAAGGAGACCCAGGCATTCCATTCTGAATGTCCTTGCACCTGCCTTTAAGGCAAGCGGGAGGCGACTTGGGGACACCAGGTTTCTCCAGCTCCTGCTTCCTTGAAAGTGCCTGTCAAGTGCGAGTTTCCTAGCAGGACAGGGTGTGAAGCTGTTAAGTGCACAGTAGTCTACTCCAACAGACGTCCCTCATCCCAAGCAGACCCTGCAGAGCCACAAACAATACTGCCTTGTGAGCTCTGGTCAGTCTGCTCAGGACACCTGTGGGGATTTCTTTTCAGACTCTGAGAAGCAGCTTCCGGGAGACTTGGCAGGCGAACCAGGCTGAACTCAGGGATATTTGGGCTGTGGGTGCATTCCAGAGCAGAATGCTCTCCCAGACATTTCCCTTTTAATGAAGCCCCGGCTTTTCCTTTTTTCTTTTCTTTTTCTTTTTGGTAATGAAAGATCATTACATGTGAAGCCTAATGGGGCACTGGCTGTGTTTCATTAACTTTTAATTTAGGCTGTTAGTGTGGAATTAGTCAGCAGACAGGCGAATCAATCGGCTCGCCAGTGGGATTCCGTCTTAACGAGGAGAGTCCTGTAGGTGTTCGATGTTAGGGGTATGTGTGTGTGAACCTTAGTGCAAGCTAAGGAATTTTGCTGTTTGCTCCCAATGCTATAGCCAGTCAAAGCTCCTGCTTTCCTTCCTGCTGCCAAATTAATTCCCTGGCTAGAACAGTGTGTGCACTGCCCATCATATCTCTGCAAAACCGTGAGTGTGAGTCATGCAGTATATCCAAGGAAAATTCCTTTTTCGTGCTGATGAACTCAAACACTTTCAGAATTAAACCAAAATAAGTGACTCTGAGCATGGTGAACAATTTGAACATTTGCTTTTTTGGCTAGAGGTTCCCTACCATTCTGGGAAGCTGTAAGTCTTCAGAAATTCTCCAAGTCATCTCTAAGTGCCTCTGTCTGCTTCAGGCCTGAAATCACGTCCCTCCTTGTTCTTAGATTCTACCCCCATATTAGAAGATCTGGCAGCTGTTAATTTAGATCAGGAGACCCAGTTAAGAACTTTAGTTTCAAATCTAAATCTGGTCATCTCAAAGGAAGATGGCAACACAATAGGACAGCCCAGCGTTTAGCCCACTGGTTCACACATTTGCCTCCTAGTGATTTACAGAGCATTACAGGACTGATTTTGGGGAGAACTGGTTCAAGTAGCATCAGAAAGCCACATCGAGATGTGACAAGGGAGAGGGGTGCTATTGAAGCCAACAGTAGTGTTTTAGACTTGGGGAAAGAAACATGCAGGTGGAGCAATGTGCTCACCGCAGCATTTAAATAGCGCAGAATACACTGTGACGTACAACCAGTTGTAGTTTAATCTTACGATAATCCCTAATATCACACTCAGGAAGATGCAGACTCAGCCAAAAAAAAAGACTGGATGGATCAATAACACAGTGATAGCCCCATTGTCCTGAGGCAGGGATTTTATGCACGTATTTTAGACTTACTTAGAAAATGAGACCACCTAGCATGTGATAGAGAACTGTCAGCTCAGCAATCCGGAGCAGTTCTCTCTCTCTCTCTCTCTCTCTCTCTCTCTCTCTCTCTCTCTCTTTCTCTCTCTCTCTCTCTCTCCCCTATCTCAGTTCTTCAGTTATTCTAGCCACATTTCGAGTGTCAGATGCAGCTAAAGGACTGCCACACTGGACCTCCCAAACCCAGCATCTCCACTCTATCAAAGAGTTCTCCGAGATCCTGCTGCTCTGTACTTAGCTGATGAAAACACAATGAATAAGGAGGCATTTTCACGCTTTTCTGATTTATTAAGAATTAGGACTTTTATTAAAAGTGTATTTCCTTCGGTTCCCCCTGCTTGTTCTATGCTCTCTAGGAAATAAGATCTGGAGAATCCCAGCACATTTTAGCACCTGCTCCAGAGAGCAGGCATCAAAGGGCCAAGTCAGTCCATTTACACCTTACATCTGTTTATATAAGCTTGGTTAAATATTAATTTTGAACGGTTGTAAATGACACTCGAGGATTGCAACAGCAGCAAAAAGCCCCTTTAGCTTAACTTTGGACATGTTCAGCAGTGTTAAGCTGTTAAACTGTAACTAACCTGACATTCTTATCAGATTGTCAACTTTCATAGGGTTTGTGGCCATGCCCTACCAAGAACCTCAGTGAATTTGACAACACAGATTGCTGCTTCCATTGATATGATATAAGTTCAAATGACTTAGTTCTAATTTTTATTTGAGTGGAAACCTAAATCTGTCTCAGAAAGTAGAAGGCTCTGGATTCCAGTGGAGCTTGGCATTTCAGCCAGATCGAGAGTAAGAGTGGTAAATACCGTGGTCTTCAGGTACCAAAAGATATATCCCTGCTCTTTACTTACCTATCACACCTTATAGCGAATACAGAGCAGAGGCTAGACCTGTTCCAATTTCCTCAGAGCACCTTATAACACCTTTATAACCTTATAACCCTTGACCTGTTCCCTAATGAACTGAGGAAAACTAAGAACTGATGGAGGAAACAGCAAGATGGCTCAGTAGGTCCAGAAACCAGTCTGGAATTCAGTCAGGTTCCCTGAGCTCCCTGGAACTCACTCAAAAAACTGTAGGAAGAGATAACCAGATCCACAAAGTTGTCTCACCTCCGCACAAGTGCCCTGACCCTCAAATGTTTCCCCAACACACACACAATTTTTTAGTTGAAAACAATTTTTTCATACAGTATATTTTGATCATGCTTTTCCCACCCTCCAATTCCTCCCAGATCCTGCCCCGTCCCTACGCACCCAACTCCATGCCCTTTATTTGTCTCGCTCTTTAGAAAACAGGCAAACAAAAGAAACAAACCAAACAGCTAAGTGAAGAACAAACATAAACATAAAATCAGAAATGATAACATGCAAGCAAAAGGCCAATAAGATGAACAACGTTCCGAAAGCAATATGAGACAAAAAGTCTACGAAAACGCCATTGAGTTCTTTTTATGTTGGCTGTCTCCTGAGGGGCTGGCATGGGGTGTAACCTTAAGTGTGATTAGCATGCCCAGAGAGACTCCACTAGAGGAAGCTAATTTTTCCTACCCCCTCTCAGGAATGGGACTTGTCTGTCTTGTATCTGTGCAGGCCCTGTGCATGCTGCCCCAGTCTCTGTGAGTTCAAATGTGCATCAGTCCTGTTGTGTCTGGAGGTCAGTTTCCTTGAAGTCATCTATCGTCTTTTTACCTCCCCTTCCACATAGCTCCCTGAGCCCTGAGGGGAAGGGTTTGATGAAGAAATCATATTTAGGACTGAGTGTTCCAAAGGGGTTTCTCACTCTCTCACATTGTCCAATTGCAGGTCTCTGTATTTGTTCTTATCTACTGCAGGAGGAAGCTTCCCCGATGATGACTGAGCAATGCATTGTTCTATGGGTACAGGAGAATGCTAAGAGTCTTTGTATTGCAATGTTCTTTTAGGAGAGCGACAATATTTGGTTTTCTCCTAAACCCGTGGCCTATCTAGTCTCAATGACTTGGATACCTGAACAATGTCAGGCATGGATTCCATCTCGTTTAAATCCAATTAGAGAATGGTTGGTTACTCCTACAAAGTTTGTGCCACTATTGTACAAGCACGTCATGTGGAGAAGTCACCATTGTAGATCACAGGATTTGTAGCTGGACTGGCGTGTTTACCTTTCTCCTCTGGTGATGTGCAGAGTAACTTCTCGTGTTACAAACACTGGTCAGTAGGGGTGAAGGCTCTAGGTGGACACCAGGTCTACTCTCTGAGATACATAAGTATTGTCTTTAGCAAGAGGACCTTACCATCAGTTTGTCGAGAGTAACTAATAGCCTTAACAGTAGCCAATGATGTTTGGCGGTTTCTATGGGGCCTGCTTCACTGGCTCAACTAGATGCAGCACATTCCTGGTCCTGGGGCTTGCACTTGGTGGTGAGCGATGTCTAGTTGAGGTGTTGTCTCCCCCATTATTTTGTGACTCCATTTAGAATTCTTTCATGTGTGTGTGTGTGTGTGTGTGTGTGTGTGTGTGTGTGTGTGTGTGTGTTAGGAAGCTTCTTCAGTAGCAGGTTTCCATATGACCCCTCAAATGGCCCTAAGCGCAAGCGTGCACATACACACACACACATTTAAAAAAAAAAAAAAAGAACTAACAGAAAAATACTGCTGTTAAAAAAAAATGTGCTTAGTCAATAGCCTCCACTCCTATGTCCTAGTTTGTCTTTTGGTTCTAGCTTTATTCACATATGCGAAAGTTTGGTATCCTTAAGGTCTCCAAGCTCTGTCACTCCAAGAAACTTTCTTTCCTATTTTAACTTAAACCTGCCATCTTTAAAGGTTTCCACAAAAATATCGTGGAGAATGAGGATGTGAGGGTTTGCCTAGCATGGGTAAAGCCTGTGGTTTGGTCACCAGTTTTGCCAAAAGGACTCCAGACAAAAGACAGGGATGCCCTAGTTTCCTGAGTCTGTGGTGACAAATTCTAAGTCATTTATTTCTTTTTATTTTACGTTCATTGGTGTTTATCTTGCATGTATATCTGTGTGAGGGTGTCAGAACCCCTGGAACTGGAGGTGAAGGCAGCTGTGAGCTGCCATGTGAGTGCTGAGAGTTGAACCCAGGTCCTCTGGCAGAGCAGCAGTGCTCATAACTGCTAAGCTATCTCACAAGCCCCGGCAAATTCTAAAGCAGAGCACACGGTCACAGAATTCTACCTCGATTCTGTCTGTGTGTAACACTAAAGTATGTTCAATCCTCCTAATGTAAAGCTTATATTGAAGACATATCTTTAAATTACACATATATGATTATAAGCAAATATACCTGCATATCTTATATATGCATACATCAAGAATTAAAGCAGATCTATGAAACCAGTGTTTTGACTCCTGGTTGAGTTTTAAACTTTGACTCTGTGTTGCTTAGACACCACAAGAGACTGCCTGGGCCTCAACTTTGGCTCCGCCAGCCACTGTCTGTGAAACTTTGCCTATAGATGACTTAACTTTCCTCTGAGTATCAGTCTCCCTGTCCGTAAAAAGCAAATAGCAAAGCGATTACATCATGGAGTTATTGGAAGGATTAGATGTGTAATGTGTTCAGTAAACGACTTTGTAGAACCCAGAGAATCCGCAGTCCCATACGAACACCATGTTTCCTACCTCCTCAGCAAACTCCTGACTTGTGGTCTCTTCTTTCCCTGCACTGGATGGAATTCCAGCCAATCTCATCACTTTGCAGAAGTACAAAGAGAAAGGTTTTCCCATCAGAAACTGATCATTATAGTAATTAAAAGTCTGCCCGGTATAGTAATCTAAACTCGGTATAGCCTTGTATAAAGCTTTTCCCACCCTACCCGTCCTGTATCCTAGGGCCTGGCTGTGACATTTCTGGAGTGGAGAAGCACAGAGTTGGCCCTCTACCCCACCCCACTTCCTGCCCCTCCTTCTAGCTGCAAGCCACTGTTCTGGCCGTCTTCTCGAGATCCCAGATTGCATTCTCAATTGGGGATCCTTACCAGTCAGGCTGTCTGCCCTCTTGATGGAATTCCTTACAATGGTGCTGGCAGGCTCCATCCCAGAGTCACTTGGCTTGAAAGGTCACCCCGTCCCGTGCGTGCATCCCTAAGTTACAGAGACTCAGACCCACCCCCCCAAGAGGTCCTCTGGAGCCCCTCTCACTTAAGTGAGGGTGAAGGCAAAGTGATCCAACTCTCCTCTAGGGCAGATAGCCAACAACAGAGTCCCTCAGGTGGCCTCAGCCCCTTTCTTTCATTAGCCTGAGGCCAGCCTAACAGAGCTGGTTTTCTGTCTGGACAGCCTGCAAGCCCATCTTTGACTCATTTGGTGATTTGGTACTTTCCTTCCTGGTGTGGGGTATTTCGTGCCTATTTTATCATTCCAACACCATGGGAAATCAGCCAAACTGAGGCGGAAGGAACTGGAGCCTACCATTCTTTAAGAAACATGAAGGCATTGGGAATAGTGAAGGCCCAGTAAATATGAGCTATCCTTCGCAGTGAGTTGACCTAGCCCCGTTTTATATAAACTGTTCAACATGCTGTAACAAACTGCCGCTGAGAAAATGGCTTTATAAATAATAGAAATGTATTTCTCGTAGTTCCAGAGATTAAGAATTTTAAGACTAAGGTTCCAACTTTAGTGACTGGTAAAGGCTTGTTTCCTGTGCACAGAAATCTATCCCTTACTCTGATCCTCACGGGAACCTCACAACCTCTCTACCCAAGTCCATAGTAATAAACTAAAAAGGCCGCATCTCCTAAAACCACCCCACTGGGACTCATGATTTCAGTGCATGTATTTTTAAAGGGGCACAGATGTTTAGTCTGTACCTGTTCCCGCAGTTTCCAACTATATATAGTGTATCATTGTATGAAATCTAGTTTATCACAATGTTTTTATAACCCACTGTTGAAAACCACTTTAAAATCTCTCAGAAAAGAGTTTCGTTCTGTTTTGTGACCGTGTCTTGTTCCAGAGTCAAAGCTAACCTTGAACTTACTATGTAGTACAGACTGGCATTGAACTTGTAATCCTCCTGCATTAGCCTCCCAAATGCTAGGAGTAGAGGCATGTACCACTTCACCAGGCCTTGAAATGACGTGTTTTAAAATGTGAAACTTTTTAAAAAAGAACAAAAAAAATCAAGACTATATTTATCATAATACTTATCTCTTTATAAAACTTTTATTCTAAAAGACATAAGTAAATATTTGTTGTGATTTTTAAGATATATTTCTTAGTTTAAAATAATGTTTCCGAGCTGGAAAGACTGCACAGGGTGATCACAGAGGACTTCTTAGGGGGCTAAGATCACTCACTGCTCTCCCAGAAGACCTAAGTTTGGTTTCCAGCACCCACATCAGGCAGCTCATAACTGCCTGTGACTCCAGATATGGGGATCTGTTATCCTCTTCTGGCCTGTCCAGATACCTGCACTCACAAGTGCACATGTACACACACACACATGCACACACACACACACACATACACACACACACACACACACTCATGATTTGTCTATAGCATCTGAAGTTTGCAGTTACCCCCCACAGTAATCAGATGTGAACGTCAGCGTGGTTTTGCTGGGACAAGTTCCTATGAGAATGAACACTAAGAAAAAGAGGACATTGTGTTCCTCCTGGCCTCTGCAGTGAACACGGCTGATCTGTGGTTAATAATGAGTTGCTAGGTGTAGTGTCTCCCAAAATGTGAGAAACACAGAAGAGTTTTATATAGCCACTGAGATCCTTGAGAGCCCAACACAAAAGCCGCCTTGAGTGCTGACTGATGGCTGGCATTTGGTCTGGCTGTTGTCCTGGTCTTGTGATATCCCACCCATTCGCCTGCGTTAGCGTGCCCCATGTACACCGTGTACAGGTGTTAAGGCACACGAGGCTGGAGGGCAGCCACCCAGCTCTCCACTTAGCCCAGGAGCTGAGCTGTAGCATCAGTCAGATATACGTGAGGAGCCACGCATGGCATTCTGACCACCAATCCACCACTTGGAAGGCTGAAACAGGAAGATCCCAAGTTCGGGGCCAGGTACATAGTCACTCTGTCACTAACAAAATGCAAGCAAATAAATAGAAATCAAGTAGTAACTAAGGGGCTGCTTTATGTCATGAGATCCACTAGCAGGGAAGTATTCCAGTGGCCTTTCTCTCGTGAACTTTATTTATTTTTTTATGAGATAATTTTTTAAAACGCCAATACAATTAGGTGTTTGAAGAAAAGCCTCAACATATTCACATGCAAGGAGCGCATAGAAATGCCCGCGAAGTGCAGTTCGAACAAGCATTTTACTCAATCACCTTTTTATCGGAGTAGTAATTGTGTGGCAGAAAGTGCACGTGGCTTTCCCTTGCTCACAACGCCAGGCCACGTGACAGTCAGCTACAGGGCAAAGTACGTGTCGTTGGTTTGACCTGCGCTTCCAGCAGCTGCGGTTAACCTGCACCAAATGAACTGCCAGCCCGTTCCACAAAAGCAGTGGCCAGTGCTTACCAGGAGAAGTTCAACTTGTTTGCTTTCCTGAGGAGCTGGGCAAATTCACCGTCTCCCTTTCTATTAATAAAATAAAATAAAACACTTAACACCCAAATCTAGTGTGTCTGCTTGCTTGTAAAATTCAGATCTGTATAAATCTTCAAATACTTGAACATTTTTGCCTCTCATAAAAATTCTTATCTTGGACACACACACATACATACACACACACATACATACACAGCGAGGAGGAGGAAAGGAGAGAAGGGGAGAGGTAAGAGGGAGAGAGAGAGAAGCAAAGAGGAAAAAACTCAAATGGCTTTCAGATATCTTTGAATGACCGTATGCTTGGTTTGAAACCTCTCCACACCTCCTTCATTCCGTTTTTGTCATCTTCTGTTCTTCTCCCAATACTGTTAGCAGGATCTCCGTGACTCAGCGGAGGGCTGTGCATTTAGACATCGAACAGTGTAAACAAAGCTACTCAGTCTTTCGTCATCCTCCTGCCTCCAGGAAGTTGTTGGATTCCTAGTAAGGGAGATATCAGTTCGTGCTGAAATCACTTTGGGTTGCTTCCTAACCAGTGGAATCTTAGGCATTTTCTCAGTGTGGAAGAGCAAGTACCTTATGGAAATGAAACTAGGTTTGAAAGAACCAGACTTGGGTTCTAATTTTCTTTTCTCAGCCCTGTTCTGTAAAGATGGCTTGCGATAAGTGCCAATACCACAGCTAGAATTGCCAGTCTGCATGACAAAATCAAGCCCTTCCCCAGTTTAAAGAAAAAAATTAAGGGCTGGAGAGATGGCTCAGAGGTTAAGACCACTGGCTGCTCTTCCAAAGGTTCTGAGTTCAATTCCCAGCAACCACATGGTGGCTCACAACCATCTGTAATGAGATCTGGTACCCTCTCTTTGACTGTAGGCATACAAGCAGACAGAATACTGTATAAGTCTTTAAAAAAAGAAAAAAAATTAATTTAAAAAAAGTCCAAGAGTAGATCAATGGTTCAAACTCTGATGTAGCTGCCATCAGAGGTCTGTTTTGTCCTCACTGTCACACTGATTTCTGCAATGACCCTCTCTTCCCCATCTCAACACCCTCTTATTCCACTGCCTACTTGCTAATTACTCAGCGTATTGCTCCTGTGTATGACTCACGCTTGAAGCAAATCTCTCAGGAAATTTTGCAATTGAGTTAGACTGGAAGTCTCTGATCCCAACAGGCTGTTCTTCTCGAGTTCTGTCGTCAGGGCAGGAGCAGGACTACTCCTGTGAAGGGTACCGAGTTCAGAGCTGCCTCATCTCTATGATAGGGTCACACACTCGCCTCTCGGCCCCTCCCTCACCAGAACCTATCCCATACGGAAACGCTGTGTATATTCTGGCACGTATACTATACTAACACAGCCTTAACATCATTTCTCCTGCCGCATCCTTCCCACCACAAACCTTGACTTGTCTAATGATCCCATCATGAAGAAAGGGGAAGCCTGCTCTTCCAAAAGCAAGATTATTTGAAGAAACTCAAATGAGAACTAAAGAAATAAATGATGAAAGATGGAGTCTCCGTAGAAACGTTCGCTTCGTGCTTCCAAATTCACGGGTGTCAACTGTCAGAATAAAGTCATTTTTTATTTTTGCACCATCTTAATGTCACAGGTGAAAGCTTCTTGGGACTAGACCCGAGGCTTTCTTCCTGCTTCCGCTGGACTTGTCTATACGCAAGTATTGATGCAGAAACACTGAGAGGTACTGCAGTTCCTACCTATACACAGGTGGTGCCAATTAACTTTTAAAACCTTAGCTAGTGAACTATTTAGTGCTGAGTATCAAGCCCGGGGCCTTGCCCAGGCTATGTAAATGAAAACAAGAAATAAAATGGAAGGACATGACTGCTCCTAGGTACCTGGAAGAGAAGGGTTACTGTAGCTAGGAGGGAGAGCATAGTCAGAGGCATCTGGAAGGATCCAGAGAGAGCAGGATCATGTGAGGAGTGGGGGTGGAGAGAGCCAGGAGACCAGGAAACCAAGCAATCAGAAGGCTAAAAGGTAGATAGGAAAGAGCCAGGGAATCAAAGTGGCTGGATTATATAAGGAAGGGCAGCCAAGCCCCTGGGCTAGAGAAGTTTAGGGTAGGGGCCTGTATACCAGTCATACCCTTTGGCAGGTAGAGCATGAGGAATGCTGGGAGAACATGGCGACCAGGTCTGGTTTGATGTGTTAAACAGACAACCAGTTAGCCGTTTGTCCTGCGCCTGAGACCTAACGCTAAGCACTTGCTTTCCCACTCATCCGTACAGCCCAAGCCCCACTGATAGCTTCTGAAATGTTTGAATAAGCATATTTTTAGAGCAGAACCATTATATATGCACTAAGTATGTCTTATGACAAATACAGTAAGGGTCTCAGTTAGGGCTCTCTATTGCTGTGAAAAGACACCAGGACCACGGCAACTGTTATAAAGAAAGCATTTGATTGGGAAGGCTCGCTTACAGTTTCAGAGGTCCAGTTCATCATCATCATCAGGGAGCTTGGCAGGCAGATGTGGCGCTAGAGCTGAGAGTGGTGTCTCTTGAAATAATTTAATTTTGTGTATGTGTGTGTCTATGTATGTTTTTGATAGACATGGATATATGTGTGTGTGTCTTTTGTGTGTATGTATGTGTGGTATGTGGTGCAGGCAGGGCTTGCAGTCAGTTGATTTTGTGGGCACATACCCATGTGCATATATGTAGAAGGCAGACTTGGATATGGGGAGACCTCTTCTCTCTCTCTGCCTTGTTGCCTTGAGACAGGATCTCTTCCTAAACCAGAAGCTTTCCACTTAGGCTGGGCTGATGGGCTAGCAAGCTCCAGGGACCAACTGTTTCCTGCCCACAGTGGGGCTGCAGCCTTTGTAGTCATGCTTGGTTTTTACATGGAGTCTCAGCATATGAACTCAGACTCTCATGCTTGCAGAGCAAGTGTTCTTATCTGCCTTATCTACTCAGGCCAAATCTTAACTTTTTAAATATATATTTAAATATATGCAAATATACACTTAAGTATATAGAGAGACATGTCTATGACTTTTCTGCCGTAAGTATACTACTTGAAGTTACTTACTGTTGTCTAAGATTCACTAAACTTTAAATAAACTAATTCGCATATTAAAGAGTGAGACACAGCAGGAAGAAAATACCTTGTCCTTTGTAGCTTCCAAGATTGTCCAAAAAGTCTCTCTTAAGTTGAAAATTTTCTGTTGTTTTTGAGACAAGGTCTTACTATACAGCCCTGGTTGGCCTGGAATTCACTATATAGCTCAAGCTGGCCCTGAACTCACAGAGTTCCTTCTGCCTCCTGCCTCTGCCTCCTGAGTGCTAGCTAGGATTAAAAGTGTGGACCACCAGGGCCTGAAGTTGAAAACATCTCTCTCTCTCTCTCTCTCTCTCTCTCTCTCTCTCACACACACACACACACACACACACACACACACACACACACACCTTTTCTCTCACACACTATACCCCAACTACAGTTTCCCTCCCTCTACTCCTCCCAGCTCCACTCTGCCCCAGCTTCACTCTCCCGGTTTCCCTTCAGAAAAGAACATGCCTCCAAGAGACAAAAGCCAAACATGAAAAACAATATACAGTAAGACAAGATAAAAGCCTTTTCTTACACAGATTCTTTGCCATACTTAAAGAATGTCCACTCACCATGAACATACAGGCAAATAATCCTCACCGCGTTGGCCACCATAGCTTTTATTCAGATCACGGAACTGGAAGCAGTATTTGAGTCCTGGCCCTTACAGAAGGCCTGAGCTCCCTGTTTGTTGTTTTATGGACTATGATAATCCTTGTGCTCCTCAAGCAACCAGTACCTTGTGATTGTGGCAAAGAAGCAATCGTGTAAAATATCGAAATCAGAACTTCTGTTTAATGCATGGGTTTTAGGGAGAACATGTGCAATAAATTTTAGGTGTCTGACAATTTTTATCTAGTAAAGACAAGGGTAATTCACCTTAAACATTTTATTATTTTCCTGAGGCGGAATGTTTAAATACTATATTCCCTACAGGTAGCCACTGTAACTATTTCCCGTGTTGCTTTCCAGAAACAGACCATGAATTTATTATAGTTTGTGTAATGTGTGCATGTGTGCATCCTGCTGTTGTACAGGAGACCCCTGGCGCAGTCCCTAGATGAGGCTCGTGACACAAAAATATTCTTACCTCTTAAGGGAATTAACAAATAATATTTTGTTGTCTCTATACAAAACCCATAATAATCTATTTGCCTCTTATTAGGAACAAGCTTTCGTATCTGCAAATGAAAGGAAAATAGAAAAGATTGGCTTTAAAAAAAATCCTCCTTTCACAAAAGCACTTGCTAATTTTTCTGTCTGTTCCATGTGTCATTCTTGCACAGGGGCCATGACAATAATGTGACAGTCACATGACAATTGCATTGCTCCAGTTTTAGAGAATGCACTGTTAAAGTGAGCAGGGCTTCAGCTTTAAAAGGGAATTCCATCCTGGTCCCATATAAAAAACCGATTCCAGGCAGTGACAAAGACGTAAAAGGTTTGGTAATTCAAATACACTCGAATAGAGAATTTCTAATTGTCTTGAGGGGCTGTGAGGAGAGAACAGCCATGAGTGAACAGAAAATACCTGCTACGCATGCACTCAGTGCTGCCCAGAATAGAGATGACAACCAGGAAGAGAACGCCCACCCATCGGTAAGAAAAAGTCGATTTCAGAGAAGGAAAAAGCAGCCGCTCCACCAAAGAGGAAATTCAAATTGCCAATAAACATGAAAAGATGTTCAGCCTTCTTAGTAATAAAGGAAATATGAATTAAAGCAGCAGAGATACCATTGCCCACCCACCTGATTGGCAAAAGCTGCAGTCTGACTACATGAAGTTCTGGCAAGGATGTGGAGAACAGGATATTTCATACAGTGCTTGTGGGAGTATAAATTGGTGAAGACCACACTGGAAAACATTTCGACATCATTTGATAAGCCCGGATGTTCTGTGAACCCTGTGACCTAGAGCTCTGACTTGTAAGCATCCCCCTCAAAGATGTGCTTCCACGCGTGCCACCAGACACACAGATCCGGGATACGGAAGGCAGCCCTGCACAAGCAGTTGCTCGAGTCTATGACATCCAACAAACAGAATACATGAGCTAAAGCTAGGCAGAGAAACGCAGGTCTTACAAACATAATGTGGAACAGAGAACGCACAGTAGAATACAGAAGGGTTCTGTTTATACAAAGTTTAAATGAAGCAAGAGAGGAGGCAGTGGATTTTTCTCAGAGATGCATATCGGAAAGGTGATGACTCAGAAAATCTAGTAGATGACATCTCCCCCGGGTCAGGACTGTGGTTACCCCAGGGCCTTCAGGGCAGGCCCTCACAGGACACCAGGCAGTGGTTACCACCTGAGTGTTAGCTTTATAACTCTTTGGCAAGTTGTGAGTATTTTTAAAGTCATACAGATGAATTTTACAATAAGTATTTAAGAGACAAAGACAGGCCTGCCCCTCAAATGTCCCCAGCTACAGCAGGCTGTCCAAGGACAGTCATAAAAAGGGTTGCCACTGCTCTCCTTGACCACACCCGGTTGTGTCTGCAGAGGCTTCCTGAGGTCTTAGCTAAACCAGTTGTTCACGCCCCACCCCACAAAAACAATCCCAGCCCCAGAAGTGATCCTTTGGAGCCAGTGAAGACTTATCTGACAGAGGTCAAGGGCAGCAGGGTGGGATCTTCGGGAGCTTGGCACTGGAATCTTACTGCTGTGCTCCCAGGTAGCCAAGCTGATCCAGGAGGAAGAAGAGAAGACACATAGACACAGGCCAGAGCCACAGCCAATTTACACCTTGTGCATTTGCCATTTACAAGCCATGCCCAACGACCCATAAAACGTCTATGTATTCTCCGTAATGAGAAAAGCAATCCCTCTGTCATTTAACAGTGCACGATGTCTGGCCTAGATCCTCACACAGCAAGAGTTCAGGGTTTCACCAACAATTCCTACTCAACAGCAACAAGGACCTAAAAGAAACAGCTCCCTGACCTATCAAAGCACTCTGGGACTCAAGCTGAGCAACAAAGGGCTTCTTTATGCCTATTGAAAACTGTCCCAGGAATTTAAAAGATTTCATTGTTGGCACTCCCGTGGGCTGTGACAGAAAGGGCTTCAAGGGCAACTTCGGGACTTCGTATTGTTTGAGAGCACCCTGTTGACTTTGGCAGGGGAGAGCTCTTGGGTGCAGAAAGGTATCCCAAACCTACTGTCAGCGGAAGCTAATTTGCACCCCGTGAAGACTGAGGGTGTCCTGTTGGGAGTTGTTTTTTCCCATAGACCAGGGATTCATGGGAATGCTGTTCAGGCATGTCTCAGGTGATATATGCTGTCATGGTTCTCTTCTCCATTTATAATACAAAGCTTTTACAGTGGTAAACAGGCTGGACTTTCAGTGCAGGAACAATGAATGTGTGTTAATGATATTCAAATTGCTATCCTTTGCCATCAGCCCCTAGGAAATGTCCCCTATGTTTATGCCAAGGTTGGTCTGAGCCACACACTGGAGGCTTGATTAGCTGTGTGCTGTCTGGAGGTGATCATGGATCAAGTGGGGATTTGTCCCGGGTTTCTTTGGACCTGACAGTGCAGAAGACAGGGTGTTAGAAATCTTTTGGAACAATCTTCACTTGTGAAGAAGACTGGTTACAGTACGGCCTTTCTAAAGCCCATGGTGGCTTTTTAAAGCAATTTCCACCATTATAGATTGAGTCCCTTCTCATTGTAAAATTCTATGGCTCTGGTAATATTTATTTCTCTCTCACAATGACGACAAATATGGGTGCCAGGCACACAACCAATGCTCCCCTGAGCAGCAGCCCTGGGCAACACCAGATAAACAGCTGTTTTCTGGGGCATATGAGCACACCTGAACTGTATTACATAAGCATTAATGTTTACAATGGTTGTAAGTCAGTAAATACTGTATTTATGATGCTCAACAACAAATCTCTGTCAATGACTTACAGAAATTATTCTTTTCACTGTGGGAGCTAAGTATTCCGGATAAAGGTGGCTAGGGCGTAACTTCTCCATGAAGGCCAAGGGTTGTTCTTTTTATTCTAGTTTCACAAAAACAAGTGCATTAGCCACAGATTTTGAGGGAAGTTGGATTCACCTGACTGTGCATTTAGAGTTGCTCTTGATTGTGTCTGCAAGGGTTTCCTAGTCTGCAAGCCAGCTCAGTAACGGGATGCCCAGCAACCTTCTAGGTGAAAGAACGTGAGAGTAGATGAAGGCTGTCTTAGAGACAGAAAGAGTCCTCCACACTGGTACTCACTGGAAGGAAACACAAAGATGAGAATAGGGAGAAAATGGAAATATTTAAGGAATTTTCCCTTAATTCTTTGTGCTTATTTGTTCTCCTAGAGCTTTTGCCCGGGAGCCTTCTTTCCCTTTCCTTAGCCTAATCCAATGTTTAAACTTGCCTGGATTTCTCTTGGGGTGTTCAAACTACTTTCCACAGTCCTAAGTATGCAGAGTTCTTGCCCAACTTCACGCCGCTGAGCCTGGTGTTTTCCAAACTTGGAATCCCCTTGCCCCTACCCCCAGCTCCTCTCACGCCTCTTACTCACCCATCCTTCAAGAGACCTCTGCAAACCTGGATGCCTTTGTCTTCCCTGGCACACAGGCAATTGTTTGGGCTCTTTTACTTGGGTTTTTGAAGGTTTCGTTCACTTGTTTGCCTGTTTTAAAGATGTTTTTATTTTTATACGTATGCGTGTGCGTGCCTGCACGTGGGTACCCTTGGAGGCCAGAAGAGAAGTGTTGGGATCCCCTGAAGCTGGACTAAGAGGTTGTGAGCGACATGATAAAGGTGCTGATCTGGGTCCTCTGTGAGAGCAACAAATGATCTTGACCACTGAGCCATCTCTCCTCCCCTAGCCTATCTCTTTACCTCTTCATATGTTTTTTCACTCAGCACTTTATCATCACTGCTTCCCTGACATGTGAGGTCCTGCCAAACAGGGATTTATTGTTTGCAGCCCCTTCCTCAGGACTCAAGTCAAGTACAACATCAATAAAGGTTAACTATACAGCCTTTTGTCATCCAGTCATCTTTAACACACAAAATTAGAGAGCAGTCACTTGATATTTTTTGCTCCAGAATTTGAGTAAATAAATTACTGTGTTTGGTCTTCTCCCAACTGTAAGGATTAGCCATTTAATGTAAATGATTGTTGTCAAGCAGCAATTAGATTAGAAGAACATTGTATGTGCGTAGGGGTGAGGGTGCACTGTGTGGTGTGTACAGTATCCATGTGTTGCATGTATGGGAGTGAGCAAGCGCATGTCACTGTCACATTGGGTGTCTTCCTTTCTCTCTGCCTCATTCTCTAGAGACAGGGTCTCTTGCTGAACCAGAAGTTTGCTATTAGGTGACGAGCTTACAGGATTCACTTTATCGAAACTCGTAATGAGGTAGTTACAAGCATTCCCAAGCAGGCAATTTTGCATGGATGCTGGGGATTCAAGCTTAAGTTGTCCTGCCTGCACAGAACACATTCTTACCCACTGAGCCATCCATCAGCTCTAAGAATATTCTTTTAAAGCAAGACATTCATATTTTCTTAGAGCTTATATCATCTCTTTCAGTTAACATTGTGTGTGTTTGTGGTGTGTTTTGTGCATTATGTGTGTGTCTGTGTGTGTGTGTGTTCTGTTTGTGTATATTTGTGTGTCTCTGTGTGTGTTTGTGTGTCTGTGTGTGTTGTGTTTATGTGTGTAGTGTGTTTGTGTGTGTGTGGTATGTTTGTGTGTGTGTGGTATGTTTGTGTGTGTGTGGTATGTTTGTGTGTGTGTGTCTGTGTATGTGTGTCTATGTATGTTGTGTATGTCTGTGTGTGTGTTTGTGTATCTGTGTGTGTTTGTGGGTCTGTGTGTGATTATGTGTGTTGTGTTTATGTGTTTGGTGTGTTTGTGTGTTTGCATGTGTGTGTGCGTGTGTGGGGTGTTTCTGCGTGGTATGTTTGTGTGTGCGTGTGTTGTGTTTGTGTGGTTTGTGTGTGTTTGTTATATATTTGTATTGTGACAGTTACTTGTTATCTTGACAGGATCTGGAATCACTTGGGAGATTAACCTCTGAAGGACTAGTTTAACTAGGTTAGTTGATATGGGAATCGTAACTGTAGATGAAAGTATTTACTGGACAGTGGGATCCTAGCCTGTATAAAATGAAGAAAGTAAGCTGAGCACTAGTGTGCATTCTTCTCTTTCCGTTTCCTGATTGTGGATGTGGTATGACCAGCTACTTGGTGGTCCTGCTTCCCTGTTCCTGAAATGATGGCTTTGACCTTAAACAGTGGGCTGAAACAAACCCTTCTCCTTTGGTGCGCTTTTCCCAGAGCCATTATCACGGCAGAGAAAAGGAAACCAGCATATATAAACATATGCATTTTTACAGCGACATCAACAGTTCTGCTTCTTTAAACAAATGCATGCTGCGTGGCAGCCATGCACCTGAAGCAGCTCTTGGCGTCTGTCACGTGCTACTTCATCACACACCTCCTCTCAGCAGGGAAGTACCTGATGGCTTTCAGAGACAAAATGCATTTGTAGTTGTTTCTCTTTCAGTTTCACTTGCTCTTCTGAATATCAAGATGACTTCCTCTGTAATTTTCACACCCCAACCATGGATGGGTGGAATGACTTAAAAGAGGGTTGTCTTTACACCAAACAGCCCTTTCCTGAAGGCACTCAAAGCCCTGTTCTCACCTAACACCACCCTGGGGTATGTCTTGTGTCTTGTTTTGACGTCACCCAGCAGCAGAGGGTCCTTCTGCTCCATTTAGATACAAATCAGGAATATGCACATTGTTCCCTTGGTGTTTCAGCTACAAACATTGAGTAACAGTAGCCCTTAGCTCTTAGAATTACAACTCTAAGCCTCAAATGCTAGGGGCAGTCAGCTCTAAGGTTACTGCTCAGCTCTGAGCCTCTCCCCGTGGTTCCTGGCTGGCTAGAACTAGTAGTCCTGGTGTCTCTGTAGAACTCCCGGGTCCAGGAGTCTCAGCTCCACTCTACCTGTGTCTGCCACTCAAGCAGCCAGCTCCGCCCCCTCCACCACTGCCAGGAAAAACAAAACAAAAGGACTTCTTCAGTGGCAGCCTCTGAATATCTTTTCAGGTCAGTTTTGGTGAAGCAAAGCAATCAGTGTAAAGGAGAAAGGGTGGAAGAAGTTGGCAAAAGAATGCAAGAGAAATAACTCAAAAATATAAGTTAGGTTTTACAAATGCTTAGTGCTCACCAGGCATAATGGTACAGGGGCAGGAGGATTGCTGTGAGTTTGAGACCATTCTCATCTACATCGTGCTCCAGGAAAGTCAGAACTACATAGAGAGTTTCTGCCAAAAGGAAAAGGAAAAAAGAAGAAGCATCCAGAGGTGATGGTGTATGCGTGTATGTCCAACACTAAGAAGGCAAAGGCAGGGGGATGACCCAAATTTTAAGGCCAGACTGGTCAAAATTACAAACTGCAGGCCAGCCAGGACTACATAAGCAGACTATGTCTTCAATAAAAACAAAATAAAAGATGTTAAAGGTGATGAAATAAAAGAAAAAAATAGTGACTCATGATAAGAAAAGCTGGTTCCGAGCGGGCAGCACAAAGCAAGGCGCCAGACACATTCACACATTCACATCCAAAGGCCGGAAACATGAAAGTGTGAGGTGAGGCTGGTTTGAGGACCAGTGAAATCCCTGCCAATAAATGGTTTTGTGAAACTCTTCTTGTTCTATTAGATTGACAGTGCAGAGACTAGAACCTGGTTCCAAGAAAGTGATTATCAAACAGCTAATCAGACAAGGATTCCCCCAGACCATTTGTCCCAGCCTGGCCTCCTTAGAAACAGGTCAGTGTGGGTCATTGTCAGGGATACATGGAATCTGCTCAGACTCTCTCCTTCCTGTTTGCCATTTCACAAAGGTAGTTTAGGAGGGTCAGGGCCACGGATGTAAGCATGTCTTGGAGTTCACCACAGAGTCTGTCAGTTACAGTCAGCCCTCATGGATAGACAAAGAGGGCATCACCTCTGGACCGAGAGCTTGGCAGGCATTTTGGATGGAATGGCAATCTGGAGTATGTCAGATATTGGGAGACTGTACCAACACATTGCAGTTAATGGTTTCAGTTCCTCACTCTTCCCAGCTCACCGCTCTGCAAAGATTTCCCATCTCCAGGGACATTTCTGCAGCCTTTCCTAATAACAGTGAAGAATACTTAATGTGAAGACATTATGAACATGTTTGATTCTCAGGATTCGTTGATGAGTATTTAGACTCAGAGTCAAATCTGAGGAATCAGCTTCCAATTACATTCATTTACTTGATTTTTTAGAATGGAATGTGTGAGTGTGTGTGTGTGAGCATGTGTGTGTATGTGAGCGAGTGTGTGTGTGTATTGATTTTTCACATTTGAAGCAAATGTGAGGGAGCGTATGGCAACCATTTTCTCTCTTTTTTCCCCCCATCAAAACTTGGAGAATGAATTAGAAAATTGGAGACTTTCTAAACAGGCATTGAAATTAGAATGAGACCTAAAAGTCATACTGTTTCCCAACCCCCTTCCTCTCTCTTCCCCCCTTCCTCTCTCTTCCTCCCCTTCCTCTCCCTTCCTTCCTCCCTCCCTTTTCCATCTTCTGATATGGGTTCCCACCCCACCTAGTCTTACCAGCCCAGATGTTAGACTCTACTCCCAGCAGTGAGAAACTGCCCCAAGGGCTAATGGACATTTGGAACAAAAGCATAGAAATATATGTCATCTCTGGGGCTCTTTAAGTGTGTGGATTCTTTTTGTTGTTGTTGTTGTTGTTAAAGTCAATCCTTGTGCAAACATTAATTAATTATGGTATATTTCTGATCTCATGTTTGAAGATGCAGGCACTACTTCTCTCCCTGTCCCCAAATAATTAGGACTCTAAAACTTAAGTCCATAGAAGCTAACAGGGGATGGTACAAAGACATCATTACGGATTTTACCGGAATCATCGATATTTAAACGTTCTAGCTATGGCATGTCC
The DNA here is from genome assembly GCA_004026605.1 of Ondatra zibethicus. Taxonomy (NCBI): domain Eukaryota; kingdom Metazoa; phylum Chordata; class Mammalia; order Rodentia; family Cricetidae; genus Ondatra; species Ondatra zibethicus. The sequence continues at coordinate 96,365 of PVIU01001675.1, forward strand.
AACACTTTTCTAAGAACCCAGGGGATATAAAAGGAAGACATGAGACTCTTCTCCTGTTTCTGAGTAAAGCAGTAGTAACCTGCAGAAAACGAGATGACGACAGTCAGGGGCTTTCAGCAGCTCATGTCGTGGTTGAGTGGCGTGGGTAATAGAGCTGAGAACTGCTTCCCCCGTGAACTTCACAGTGTCCTTCGGGGTTACCCTAAACCCAGAACAAGAAGAGAATGGGGGACGGTCAGGGACAGGTACAGAAGAAACAGAGCCAACATACGCTCTGAATTCAGAAGGGGCAGCGTGCTATGGAAGAAAAACAAATAAATATGATATTTATTTCCAGGCTGTCCTACTGGGTTTTGTTAGCATTCTTAGTTACTCACAAAGATTGACACCCTGAGCATATAAGTGCTCACTGTGCTCAACATTTCTGGCATAGAATTTTAATATATGTATATATATATATATGTATATATATATATATATATTACTGAGACTGTGTTTCATTATTAGACTAGACCTTAGTCTGTTATGTAGCCCAGGCTCATCTTCAATTCCTGTTTCTCCTGTCTCAGCTGGATTGTAGGCAAGCACCACCACATCCAGATAGAACAGCATTGTTTTCTTTTAGCAGATTTGTTTAATGTTCCTATGGTAGAGGGCAATAAAATAGTGCACACAAGTACCCCACTTCCTAAGACTGGGGAGATGGCTCAGGAGCAGCTTGTCTATTGTGCAAGAGTAAGGACCTGAGTTCAGACCCACAGAACCCACTGGTGATGTACATCCCAGCACTCCTACAGCGAGCTAGGAGGCAGAGACAGGAGAATTCTCTGGAGTCCATGGGTCAGCTGCAGCAGGTGAATGAATACTAAAAAGATGCTACTTCTGACAGATGGAAGGCTAGAGCCTATAGCTGAGATAGTACTACACACACACACACACACACACACGGGGAGGGTGTAAAAAATCCACAAGTTAAAAAATGTAAACAAATTGAACCCATAAGCCACATTGTAAAACACACTGAGACTCACTGAGGTTATAACCAATAAAAAATTGTGTATGTGTTTGTGTGTGTGTGTCTGTCTGTGTCTGTGTGTGTGTGTGCATGTGTGTGTGTCTGTCTGTGTGTGTGTGCATGTGTGTGTGTCTGTGTATATGCATGTATGTGTGTCTCTCTGTGTTTGTGTGTGTGTGCGTGTGTGTGTCTGTGTATATGCATGTGTGTGTGTCTCTCTGTGTTTGTGTGTGTGTGTGTGTGTGTGTGTGTGCGTGCGTGTATGTGGTACTGAGATGAAACAGGGTCTCACTGTGTACGCCCTAGCTGACCTGGAACTCACTATGTAGACCAGGCTGGATTCAAACACACAGAGCTGAGCTTGTCTCTGCTTTCTGGGTGCTGAGATTAAAGGCACAGATATTTATGCAGTGCCTCCAGCCTAGAATGATTTGAGCCTTCTCCCAACAAGAGCTCAGCCAAGCCTGTCTAAAAGTGTCCTCAATAAAGAAAGGCAGCATGGCGACACACTGAGGATTTCTTCCATGCTTCCACATGGGTTCCCATGCTGAATACAAAGAAGCAAGGCTGACTGAACGGTCTCCGGACAGGGAGAAACGCGCTGTGGGTGTAGTTCAACCTGTTTCGTGTAAGGACCAAACTGGCAGCATCTACCCCAGCGCTTGGCAATTAGCAAGGCTTCAGCAATTAACACAATGGGCAAAGGAAGGCAAAGATCATTATTGGTGGCCAAATGAGAAATAATACCAAGTTCTAGGATATCCTGTATGTTTACATTACTAGCCTCTGGAAGGGAGCTCCATTTTTTTTCCCCCTGACCAAACATTGAGAACAAACTGTGGATCACATAAGGAGACCTTCTTCTGGGAAAGCTGCTCCTTCACAATTTCTCAGTCGAACTAGACAAGAACTAATTCAAAAGGATTAAAACTCCTCGAAAACGGCTTCGTTTGGCTTCTTGTTCCAGGTTCCCCTTTGCAGTGTGGAGGATGTGTTTATTTGATATAATAAATACCACTGTCCACTTTGTTCCAAGAACCAAAGGCTGTGTGCTCGCTGCAAGGAATTTCTCAGTTGTTTATAAGTAAGGAAACACTGCTCTGCTTTATTGGAGGGAGCTGTGGCAGCTTCTTTCTTAAATAGGGAATGTGGAGAGGGGAGCTTTTTCCATGCACAGCCCAGTCAAGAGGCCAGAGGATTCTTCCACACTCCAAATGCCTGGCTGTTTTCAGCTCTGGAGAGCAAGGAGGACAGCGTTCATTGGAAGTGTGTACTCTACACTTAGGAGCACAGACCTTTACTTTGTGTGTTGGCAGAGCCACTCCGGCCTGTGCCACATATTTTCTTAAAGTATTAGTTGGAGCATTTGACGTGGAGAGAGCTGAAAACCAAACCAAATCACACTGTCAGCCAAAGCGAGGTGCCAGAACGCTGGCGTTAACCATTAATTAATTAAGCAGCCTGGGTTGAGGAGAAGGATTGAGGGTTTGGGGTTTATTTTAGGGCTTCTTGGGGGTTGTTGTTTTTTAATTCATACCTTATTGAAGGAGGAAAGCAGTTGTGTGAAATACATGCTTTGTGGTGAATCTGAGTGACTGCGGCGGCGTGATAATCCTCCCGAACTCTCTTCCCTCTGATTTGCAAAGGTACTCCTTAAATGGACATAACTGATGTCTGATTGGCTAATGAACTTCAGAGAAGGCTGAGTCAGAGCAAACAGTTGAAGCCAGCTTCGTGTGTGTGTGTGTGTGTGTGTGTGTGTGTGTGTGTGTGTGTGTGTGTGTGTGTGTGTGTGTGAAGGGGGAGCAGTGGGCAAGGGGCGGGGTAAAGGGTAAAGGCAGGCTGCAAGCTTAGCAGAATGTTTGAACAAGACAAAGAGCAGTTCCAGAGACCAAATAAGGAAGTGCAGGCTGAAGTATTTCAGAATAGAAGTGTGTCCCTGAGAGGAGGCCATCCGGGAGAGTGAAATAAGCAAGGCAGACTGGCAAAGGAATTTTTTTCCCCTCTTACACAAGGTCTACAGTAAAGGCATCTCTGGTCTTTAAGCAGAAATGAAACACACAGATTACATCTAGCTTTTTCTGTGGGCCTTTCGTAGACAAGCATCTGCAGACATGTTTGGAAGCGCTTAGAGGCTGCTGGAGTAATAAGCATTATCTTGTAAAAACACAGGCATGCAAACCCAAATGAAGGTGAATGTTGGAAGACTCAATCACCCTCTCTAGCTGTAATTAATGAAACATTTTAGCTAAAAATGAAGGAAGTCTCGAAGAACTGACAAAAATATCTTGAAAGCCACTTTCAAATCTACCCTAAGCACTGACTTATCCTAAGCATCCTTTCAAACTAATCTAGACTGCTAGGAAATGAGTCAAGTATCCATACTGACTACCCATTCCTTACTGTGTCTAGTTTAAATATGAACATTGTTACTGAAGTTGCTGAAGGAAATCTCTATTACATGGCTTCAAAATACCATCTTCCAGACTTCCCAAAGCAGCATGTTAGGGATAGGCCCTGTTTTTATTTTGGTATTTTTTTCTACACTATCATTTAGACAGGATATGGTCTGGGAAGAAGAATTTCAAATATACCTAAGGATAATAAGAAATACCGTTTGATTTGTTCTGTTTTCGCTGTTCTGTGCTGCAAACTCAGCATTCAGGAATTACTTTTCTGTTAAGGAAGAAACCTAGTTACACGGACACGGCGACTGGTAAATACAAGACATTTGTCCTGAGTCGGATTTTAAAATCTTCAGTGACTCTAAATCTGTTATCAGCTTTAAATTAGGCAAGTGAACAGATCCGTTCTTCCCTTCCCACACCAGACGCACAGTCGGACCACCCACACTTGCATCAGGAAACACTAGACCACTATCTAATGGTAACTAGAAGAGTTTGGGTGCGGAACAGACACTAGGGCAATAAACACCGTCTCAGCACCAGGAAGATCGACCACCACCTTTAGATGGCTGTAGTGTGCAGAGGGCACCCTGGTTGCGAACGCAGACCCCCTTCCATTTCAGCGGCAGTTCACTCAATGCCATTTGAACTTGTATTCCATAAAATGCAAGGCTCCTGTTTATCATCACTGTCAGGGAACTGGACATGGGAATGAGACAGTATCCTCTTCAAATTATCTACTTTAAATGGCCAGCTGCACCGAAGAAATGCTTCATAAGCCGACTCAGTTTTTAAAAACAAACAACAACTGGCATGAAGCTGAAGAGACAGCCTGGCAGTTAAGAGCTCTGACTGCTCTTCTAAAGGACCTGGGTTCAACAACCACTACAGCCATCTGAACTCCAGCGCTGGGGGATCCAACGCCCTCTTCTGGCCTCTGTGGGCACTGAATGCATATGGTGCACAAACATATTCGGGCAAAACACTCATACGCATAAAATAACAAATTGAAAAAATTTTTTTAAAAACTAGTAATAGAGGTCAAGAAAAACCATGTGAAGCCACACTTACAGAATTTGTCTGAGAAAATAATTCAAAAGAGGAAAAACGTATAAGCCTAAAAATGTTTAACGTAATACAAATTTTTAAAAATGAAGAGGCAAAAATATAGTTAACCTCTTGTTTTAATTAATGGAGTGTTATACAGCAGCTAAGATTAGTGTTGATTAATACTATGAAGGCAAAGATATTTATGATCAGTAGTAAAATTCCTAGAGATTGTCTTGTAAAGTCATACTGTGCTTTGAAGACCTGGGAAGGGACAAGGGATGAGAAACTCATGGTGCTCGTGTTATTCCTGGGTTATATTTCTGCTGTCCTTTTTGAATGATTTTATAATACATACACTTTTTTCAAAGACAATGAAAAGGCTAATAGACAAGAGACAATTTCCTGTGAGTAAGAAACATCCCAAACTTCAGAGTTTATCTGTCCAGAAATTATAAGCCGAAAGTTATGGTTAAAAGATATTAAAATGGACTACCACTCACAGAAAGGCTCTGTCCCCTGACCTGGTGTCAGATACCTGCAAAGCTATCTGTAGGCTGAGAGAGAAAAAGCAGAAACAAAGCTTCAGAGGCTTAGGGACATGTCTCTGTGATTCCCCCAGCATAGCTCTGAACCATATGAAGCATTGGAGATGGGCAGAGTAGCTTCAAGACTAAGTATATCTGAAGGTCCTTCCTTATATTCTTTGACCCTGAGACCCCAAAATTCTACACTCTGTTCTCAAACAGATCTGTGTATTTAATCTTAAAAAGCAAAATTTATATATATATATATACATATATGTATGTATATATACATATATGGTAAAAATAAAAATTAAATATTTTCAAAATTATATTATTTACTATTATTGTTGAGTTTGGGTAATTCCTTTGCTATGAAAGATATAAAGACTTACAGATGATTAGGAATGATTTTATGTAAATCAACCCATTTGAATCATTCCACTTAGAAGGGAAAATTAATTGAGGTTTAAAATAGTACATGAGTTATTGACATACCCAGGTGTCAAAAAGCAGAGAAGAAGTTCAGAAAATATATGTATATCTTTTGGGGATTTCCTGTGATGGATTAGATCAACTACTAGAGTGTTTTGTATAACCTCCACCAGTTTTTCACAGTGCAGACTTGAAAGGTGAGAGCCAGGCCTGTGCTGGGGAGATGACTTAGTTGTAGTGTGTGTGAAGACCTTCACGAGTGTAAAGGTCTGAGTTGTTCAGTACCCACCCACCTCCACTTACCCACCCTCCCGCCCCCCAAAAACATGTGCCCATAATTCCAGTGCTGGGGGAAAGAGACAAAAGGTTCTCTGCTAGCCAGCCAGTGTTGCCTAGAGCTGTCTCGGCAGTGAAAAGCACTTGCTACTCTTCCAGAGAACTGGAGTTGAGTTCCCAGCACCAATCTAAAGCAGCTCCCAACCTCCCGTAACTCCAGCTCCAAGGGATCTGACGCTCTCTTCTGTCCCCTAAGGGAACCCACAAACAGATACAGACATACACACCCATAAATAAAATTCCAATGCGGAAGGTTCCGTTAAGCTTGAATCTTCATACATATACCAAAGAATAAGGTGGGGCACAGTAGAGAAAACAATGTTGACCGCCCTCATACCCCAACACATGCTCACACCATAACAAGAAGGAAGGGAGGAAGCAAAGCAGTTAGCTAAGACCCAGGAACAGCACTGTGAGGAATTTCACAGTGAGTTCATGGCAGAGCACTGCCTTTGCTGAATACAGTATTTAAATCCCTAATGGGTGCTTTCTCTCACAGCCTGCTCCCTGCCCTACCCTTCTGTGGTGAACTTAAACAGCACTTTTACCCACCTTATCTTGACAAACCAAGAATTTAAAGGTGCTTTAGGTGGCCCATATCATTGTCTTAGACCAGGCCATGCCTTTCCTGGTTCGCTTCACCCATTATTTAAAATATCAACACCATGATGGCGATGTCATGTGTCCATTAACAACAGCAGGAATGGTGACGCCTCCTGCTACTGCCTGTCCTCTCCCACGGTTCCTTCCGTCCTTGCGGCAATCTATGAAGCCTGCGGAAGGACAGCACCTGTTTAAGCACAGGTGAATACTGACACACAGAGAGGTTAAACAACTTGCATAGAGTCAAACACCTGGCAAAGGGTGACACTGGGATTCAGGTCCAAAGCTTGCACTGGTCACGTGAATTGAATTTATGCAGGACATAAAAGTGTCTGAGTAGATTATTAGTCTCCCAAGAATAGCCAGAGGCCTGAGGAAGAATGTCTACTTTGAGAAAATAAAATTATGGATTTCTTTCAAGAAATCAGGTAGCCAAGTGTCTGTCTCAATATGAAAATGACCATTTCAGGAGGGTTTCAAAAATATGCTTATGTAAAAACTGAGAAGACAGACAGTGAAATTTTGAGATATATACAGGATCAGAGAAGGAATCTATTGCTTCCATGTTCGTTAATCAAATAAGGATCTTTTTTTTTTAAATTTTTTGAGACACGGTTTTGCTGTAGTTTTAGAGCCTGGCCTGGAACTAGCTCTTGTAGACCAGGCTGGCCTTGAACTCACAGAGATCTGCCTGCCTCTGCCTCCCAAGTGCTGGGATTAAAGACATGTGCCACCTCCACCTGGCCCTCAAATAAGGATTTTAGCAAGAATTACATAACTAATGTTTCTGTACTCTGGGGCTGATGTATGAGTTCTGCCACATCAACTGGAAAAGGATTTGGCCAATCAAATGTTCTGCTTGTCCACAATCAACAAACTGCAAATGCAGAGGCCGTAACACTGTACCCATAATTCTGGAATGTGTCACTTAGGATAGAGGTGAAGGCCCAGCTCCCAGCCTCTGCTGTGGGTCTGTCAGTCTTGCTCCAGGATATTAAAAATAAGAAACCATTTGAAGAAATTGCCTTAGCTTGTTATCTAGCCATCCAAGTTAAGCTACCTGCTTCAAGCTTTTTGTTTCAACTAAACAGTACTACAGGTGGAAATAAAAGTCCAAAGTCTTCTGCATTCCATCTGATGAGGTGAGTTGATTATGTACTTATTCTCTGTCCTTTCCAACTCACTTCATAACCACGCAGCTTGAGAGGTTTTGGTCACTCCACCCCTTTGGTACAGTGTTTTTGAGTATATATATTATATGTATGTATATTACTATGTACATATTTTTAAATCTTCACAAAGAAAAATTCAAAAGCTGAAATGAATATAAATAATACAAAGGTTTAGCACTTTCCCACAGCTCCCTATGGATTGTTCTTGAAGACCATTGCTCTGTCTAATACTGCAACACCCGCTTGAAGAGCTGCTATGGAATCTTATCCTAGTCAGAAGGGGCTGGCCTTGAGCCTGACCTTAGGTTCATCAAGCTGGGAAGAATGTTAGGGGTCACACTATCTCTCCCTTCCATTGAACAAATGACACATGAAAACGAGGGACTTCTCCCCAAGACACATTTCCCAGAGGGTCAAGACTTCATTGTCATTACACTGAGTTTGTAGGAGACAAATCACATATTAAGTTTAGAAATTATTTTTACCAAATAAAGAGTTTGTTTAATTTTGTTCAGTGGTGGAAAGTTCTCTTTTTGTCACAAGTAAGTTGAAACTGAGAAGGAAATCTTTGGGCACTTAAAGAGCAAACAGTAGAGCTGTGTTCAGAGGAGGGTGGTGGTACTGGGCCAATGCAGGGTTCGGGGCGAGGTGGCTGGTGATGAGTGGGCGACCCAGGAAAGCATCACGAGCTGGAGGCTAAGTTACAGTCACACATCCCCTTGTGGCATTCGGTCTGATGCTCACTCATTCCTCAGGCTTGAAGTTCTAGCTTCGCAGAGCTTTGGGGATTTCGGTTCAGCCTTTTATGGGTATCCAGATGAATTAACCATTGTGCCTCACCTACGCTCCAGTAACTCACTTTCAGTGGGCAGTTTTATCTTCCCAGATGTGCAGATTGTTCACGGGGGAGTTGTGAGTAATTAACTCATAAAAGAAATGTCCAAATGAATGAACAACTGCAAAGCACCTGTTGTTCACAGCTGATTTTGTCTCCTTGCTTAGATTAGAAAGAGCCTGAGAACAGAAGACCGTGTTTTCTTCTTTGAAAACTGTGTGGCACCTCCTGGTTTAGCTTCTCATAGAACACAATGGTGAATAGAGAATAGGCGATATAGCTTGTCTTCATGCCCAGGGAAAGAAAAGCATCAAAGGTCAGACAAACATCAGAAACCTGAGATTGGGGGCTGCACTGTACTTCACGGACCTTAGGTCCTTCGGTCTTGTAGATCCTTTTTCTATTGAAATATTAGAATTTTCCTAAAACTATATTAATATGAAAATGAATATAATCATTAGAATGCTGTGATGGCATCGCTGTTATATTCATTGATACTTTTTTTCCCTGTGAATTTAAAAATGATTGATCTTCTGAAACAAAGTGTAGTAGCTCTCATCACTGTATCTACTATACTGAATGTATTTGCCTATATTCTCTAAGATGATAGAGATGGCCACTTCATATTACCCAGCTGACTTTGTTTATTTTCACACCTAATGCAGCAAGAATGCTGTGAATTCTTTTCTGTAACTTCTTCCTTTCGTTTTTCCTAATGCTTCTTCCTTTACTACTGACCAGAGATATCCCAGTCTCGAGTGATGCTGCTTGGCTTAGGAAAACCAGTGGGCACCCCTTGACCAGAGATTGCTCACATAATCTTGATAAAGGCACATGTGACCTTATCGAAAAGTCATTCTTCTAGGATGCTGAAAGTCTGCTTATGTTCTCTAAAACACAGTCAATTCAAAAGGATGATCAGATTTTTTTTCCTTGCTGGGTTACAGAGCTTTATGGAGCGTCATACAGAAACACATAAACAAGGGAACAATGACACCAAAGTTATGTCAAGTTTCTACTTGCTCCACCCACAGTGAAGTTGGAACAATAATGTCCTCTCCCCCAAGCTAATGAGCAAATTGCAGCAATCTGCTAAAACAGGCATGGCCAATAAAGTCACCTCTGATGAAGCCTTCTGCAAAAACTGAAAATAATTTGCAGAGAGTCCAGCTTTCAAAGAGTCAGGACCCAATGAGGTGTTGATTTAAGGTTGCTGTCATTTCTTTTGTCTCAGGTTGAAAATGTGGCTCTCCAGCTCTCACTTCTTCACATCTGTTTAGAAACTTCAGTTTTCAAATACGGTCTTCTAACTCATTTTTCTCCATCTCTGGCTTTTCCTCTTTATCACACACAGATCAATTTGTCCACTAAGATCAATTACATACTAAAAAATAAATGGCCTTTGGGGGATTTTCATAGTCCACTAGTTTCCTTGAGCATAACAGAGCACAGACTTAACTTGAATAATCTTGTAATAGAATCCCATAGATAGACTCAGCTTCCTTAGAAATGATTTAACTCTGCTAAGGCTACTGAAAGCAAAATATAATATATTAATGCAAAAATAATGGTCTTTTTGGAACAATTCAAATATTCCTCATGTTTGTGAAAATCTTAGGTATGATTAGAATTTCTTTTCTTGAAATCTTGTACTTCTTTGTATCAGCAATGGCCTAGTATACCTCACTTATAGACTCACAATGGGAAAAAAATGCTATTAGTTGACTGTTTATTAGCCATATAAACAATATATCAAACAAGTCCATTCCTTTCATTATGGGTGTATCAAATATTTCCTCTTTTAAGTCTTAGGGTCTATATTCAGGTAATTTTCTATTCTAAAATATATCCATTACATTTACATTTTAGAAGAAAAATTCATTAAAATATTTGACATCCCCCCTCTCATATTTTTAAATTCCTTTTCTACATCAAAGTTTAGGTTTGTATATCTTATTTTGCAAAACACAGTCAACGAAATAGTCTCAATATTTCTCTTAGCAGATGGAAACCTTTATCAAAAACTAATTGCAGCACCAACCAAATCACTATGTGTTTCCCTAAAGAAAAAATAGCATATTTCCAATAATACAGTCTCATTACTTTTATCCAAAAGATTAGTTTATTGATTAAGAGAATGAACACCAAGTCTAGACTACAAAGGCATTTAGTTTTCTGGGTGTTGCTCTAATAGAAAAACACAGCAAAGCAGGTGACTTATAAAGAAAAGAAATTCATTTTCACAGTTACAGAGGTTAGGTTATTTGAGGTCAGGGCATCTGATGCAAACCATCTTGGTAGATCCTGACATGGTGCAAAGTAGAAGAACAGAGGAGATTGCGTGCTTCCATTCATGCGTGCATGCATCTGTGTGTGGATGGGGCTACATGACCTTATCCTCATGACCTAACCCAGGGGGATTTGAGTTGAGTTTCCAATACATGCTCTTTGTGTGTGTGTGTGTGTGTGTGTGTGTGTGTGTGTGTGTGTGGAGGGGGGTGGTGTGGAGCAAGGAGGACACATATCCAAACCACCACAGGCTTAAAAGAAGACAGGTTTGCCCAAGCCAGAGAAAAGGAACGGATCCCTTCCTTCCCACAAACACGTGCGCGGATGTGAGGCCTGTTGGAGTCCCTGTTCTCTCTCCCACTTCAGGAGCTCTCGCACCCGTACCAGCTCCTTTGTGGAAGCGTTTTACTGTCTGTTTCTGGGAGAAGCAATGGAACGGTCTGGGTGTTCTCTAAGTGCCCAAAGGAATTTCTGTGATGTAAGATTCCATGTGATGGTATCATCGGAGGTAATTGCAGCAAGAGAAACAACCGAGAAAGTTGGATAGCACCTAGCGTGTAACCAGGTACTGCCACCAGAACAACAGAGCGTGTTATTGGAATCTTATTATTCATATTGGTCTTTCGTCAGTCACAGATAAAGTTTTAATTGTGTAGGACCAAGTTCAACTGGCAAGTCACCTGCTTTAGCATTTACTCAGGAGAGTCACATAAAAAGGCAAATTCCTGCGTTTTAACCATACCTCTTCAGTAGTGCCGTCGAATCTGTGGATGATCCCCTTGGAACCGGCATAACACATTTGTTTTCGAAGTGGGTTCTCAGTTGTGAGTCAGACCCTTCAGTGGCCCAAGGAGGACACTATTAGGAACTGTTGCAACTATTTCAGGTCAAGTAGATAGTGTGGCCCACGATTAAACTTTATCATAATAAATTTTTGATTTACTAACAGAGATGGTACTATCCTAGGATGGCTAATGAACTTTCTATGATTATGGACTTTTCATTTGAATGTTATAGTACCTGGAATCTGGACTCTAGAATTCATGATATACGGATAGGTGAATACTTACAAAGAGATTGGCATTGTGCTGTTTGAAGCTGTACTGGCTGGTTTTGTGTGTTAAAAACTTGTCACAAGCTAAAGTCATCAGAGGAAGGAGCCTCCATTGAGGAAATGCCTCCTTGAGATCCAGCTGTCAGGCATTTTCTCATTCAGTGATCAATGAGAGCGCAGCCGGTGGTGGGTGGTGCCAACCTTATGCTATTGGTCCTGGGTTCTATAAGAAGGTGGGCTGATCAAGCCATGGGAAGCAAGCCAGTAAGCAACATCCTCCATTGCCTCTGAATCAGTTCCTGCTTACAGGATCCTGCCCTGTTTAATTGAGTTCCTGTGCTGATTTCCTTCAGTGATGAACAGCAACGCTGAAGTGTAAGCCAAATAAACCCTTTCTTCCCCAACGTGCTTTTTGGTCATGGTGTTTTGTCACAGCCATAGTGACTAAGACAGAAGTAAAACTCAGGATTATTTCTTTTATACTCTATTCCCTTACTAAATATTCAGCTTTATTTTTGTTTTTTTAAAAAAAAAACATTTTTAAGGGGATGGAGAAGTCAGTGCTAGGTTGGTAGTAGATCCTCAGTGTCGTTATTAGCCCCTCACCCTCGCCCTCCATCTAGAGCTCAGAGGATGGGGGAAGTTGCTGTGACAGCTGTCTTCCGGACACGGCAGCCTGGACCCGCTGTGGTTGCCTGAACAAGACCTGTAGAAATCAAGCCAGTCAACCTTCTAGGGGGTATTGACAGTTCTTGGCCTCGGAGTCGGGAGAATGGGCTTTCTCCAGGGCTGTGGCCCCTGGCTGGCTCCCCATGGTTCAGCCGATGGTCCCACACCTACACGTGAATAGGCAGTACTGATTGGACTCAGTGGGTTAAATAAGGAACTCATAAAAGAGGGAGGAAGATGCTGTGGAAGGGATATAGGAGTTTGGCGGTGAGGAGGGGAGTGGATGAAATGAAAATACATTACATACATTATGAAATTAATAATTAAAAATTTAAAATTAAACAATCAGTCCACAGTCAATCCAGTAGAAAATAACAAACCAACCCTCCCTAAACTGCTAGATTTAAGGCAGAACCCTGCTCCCAAACACACCCTAACCTGGTAGGTCCCGTGCATGCAGTGCATTAGACCCACACTGACCAGCAGCTCCTGGCCCACCTTTCCACTTTACAAGTGGGGCAACAGAACTCTATGAATGCAAGGCCATGGAAACAGCCCAGGATTGGCCCTCCCTCCTCCAGCTCCAAATGTGCCTTTCAGGGCTCTACTCCACTCTTCTCCTTCTGTAGTCTCTTCCTGACTGGTCTCTTTAGTTCTCTGGGGTCATGGTGGAGGCTCAGGTGCGTTACTGTCACGAACTCTATCTTCTCTTGGTGTGTCTGCGTGGCCTTCCTTTATGCCCCACCTAACAAACCTTCTGCTGCTGCTGTCCCTCTGCTATGGCGCTCTGGGCCAGCTGGGATGGAGGCCCTGCTATGGCACTCTGGGCCAGCTGGGATGGAGGCCCTGCTATGGCGCTCTGGACCAGCTGGGATGGAGGCCCTGCTATGGCGTTCTGGACCAGCTGGGATGTAGGTCCTGCTATGGCGTTCTGGACCAGCTGGGATGTAGGTCCTGCTATGGCGCTCTGGGCCAGCTGGGATGGAGGCCCTGCTATGGCGCTCTGGACCAGCTGGGATGGAGGCCCTGCTATGGCGCTCTGGACCAGCTGGGATGGAGGCCCTGCTATGGTGCTCTGGGCCAGCTGGGATGTAGGCCCACCCACGCAAACAGCTTGTTCTCGCTTTGCTAAAAGTAAAAACCTTGTACAAAGCAAAGAGCCAGAAAGGTGGCTTAGCCCACGGACTAGGTTGATTTGTTTAATGCTGAAGTATGAATTATCTGTGGAGAATTTCCAGGTCACCCCCCCCCAACAGTCTGAATCCATGATTCACTACGCAGAGGGCTCAGTCTCTTCAGAAGAGTCACAGTTTTTAAGATTTTTGTTTGTTTGATTTACTTTTTTGCAATAATTAGTAGCTGTTAATATGTAAATAAATGTGATTCATATACAATACTATATTTAATTGCAGAGTTCAAATTCCAAGTGGCCAAAGATTATCTAAGTGTTATTTTTTATGAATTGGAAGGATAGATAGCTAACTTTTTTATTAATTTATCATTACTAGTATTAATTGGTGTGTGCGCCCCAGTGCACACGAGTTACCACATAATGGAGGTCAAAGAACAACACTCGTGAGTTGACTCTTTCCTTTCACTGTGGGTCCTGGGGACTGAATTCGGGTTGTCAAGCTTGTATGGCAAGTGTTTTTACCCACTGAGTCATGGCACCATTCCAAAAGCAGATCTTAAGCCGTCTACACTCAGAAATAGTTCCTAAAAATGACATGAGTTGGTACCGACAACAGCTAAAAAATCTGTATTCAACCCACAATTTTCTTAGCCTTTTCTGGATTGTTGCCTTTGCTTGCTAGGCCTGAGAGAGCCAGTAGCTACTGATAAGAGCAGCCATCCGGTCAAGATGTGGGCGCTAAATGATACCAAAACCCCTGAAGTGAATGGAAAGCAATCATTAGGCTGAATCAGTAGCCAGATGTCTGCTTTCCCGTCATCCACCATGGTGCAGTGTGGTCACCTAGAAGCCAAAAGCCCAAGACAATCTCAAATTTGCTAATTTTCTTTAAAATTGTACGTTTAGCAAGAAAAATACAAAACCTGTCTTGTGAAAACACAGTTGATGACCCTGAGTCTTAAGTTGGAAAAGCTTGGTTAGGCCATGTAGACCTGTGCTGCTGGTTTCTTTAGTAGATGATGATTACGAGACAGACATTTTCTCGGTATGCTGGCAGTACCCGCTTCCATAAACGACTGTTGCATGGATTTGGAGGCAACTGACTATAGTACTTGCCTGAAGGGTTAGCGCATGTGTATGAGATGGGAAGGGAGCAAGGGCTAGAGGGTTGGCTTATGAGTCATGAGCATCTACTGCTCGGGCAGAGGTTCAGAGTTTGTTCCCAGCACCACATCTGGAAGCTCACAACAGCCTGGAACTCCAGCTCCAGACAGTCTAATTCCTGATTCCTTCCGCTGGCTTTGAAGGGTACCTGCGCACACACACCACACACACACACACACACACACACACACACACTCGCACAAACACACCCAGGCAAACAATGAAACTTTACAGAAGGGAAAGAGCAGTTTGCCTTCAGTACCAAGAATGTCTTATTGAGTGGATGCCGTTTGTTGTCAACTCCTCTACACTTCAGCCGCCTGGTTTGCTGTTACGGTTTGAGGGTATCAGGAAAAGGTGAAGGAAGCGTGAGTCAAGGATTTTCTTCACCTGTCCCCCTCCTCCTCCAACAACTGAAAATTAGGTAGAAAGCCACATCTCAAATCAAATCTGCACACGAGTCCTAGGTCTGTGAGCCAAAGCAGGCTGAGCAGGGAGCCAAACTGCCCATCCTCAGGCAGATGTGTCTCCAAACTTCTCAAGTAAGGCCAGAGGGAACTCGGGAGGCTGTTCCGGGCAGAGAAATTCGTGGTCTATTTCAGAGAGAGGTTTGTGGAGCTTGATCTCCACAAGCCAGGCCAGGAATGGGAATTCTTTTCAAACCTGGTGGAAATTCTCATCAGGGCATCCGTTGATGGTAGTTTCAGTGGGTCTGTGACGTGGCCAAGGCAATGGTGGATACGTATCCACACTCCCAGAGTTCTACCCAACAGTTTTGATCAAACTCTTCATCGCTTTGCATCACTACCTTAAATCATGTTGGAGTTCAGAACTAAAAGCTGAAAATGGTTCAGAGAGATGGTAAAGGCCCTTGTCACCAAACCTGAGTACAATCTTGGCAGTCTGTCCTGTCCTGCCCTTGTCACCAGGCCAGAAGAACATAGAGGTGGGTTACTGACACTTACATGTCTATTCCTTCTGCTTTTATACTAAAAAATCACAGTACTTAAGGACTGGAGTTTAAACAGCCGTATGATGAATCCAGTACTTACAGAAATACGAAAGAATCCGAGTTCTATGGTTTATGGCCATAAGGCCCAACTCATTTTAAAGCCCTTTCCTCACCCATACAGTGCAGCCCAAAGACCCTTCGATCTCCACACAGAATCACCACTGCTGGTTCTGACAGCCATTTGACAGGACAATTGGGAGACTGCAATTCAAAAAGAAAGGCCAAGTAACGGGGTGAAATGATGCATTTCCACTCTTTCAAACATTTCCCTCAGAATAGTACGGACATTGACCTATCACCTTCTTTGTGATGAAAAATAATAAAGCCCTAATCGTGCTAGAAATGATGACAGCAGCGTATTGTTAGCTTTTTAAAAATAGGCTACAGGATCATATGTAAATGATGATCTAATCTATGTTTTAAATATATGCTTAAATACACATACAAAAGTCTGAAAAAGTGTACTCTGGGGTTAACAATGTTTATCTCTGGGGATAAATTACAGAGCGGCATTCATTTTTTATTTATTGTTTGAATATTTTACAGGCATCATTTTTCATTTAAAAATCAGTAAAAGATATTGGGAGCGGGGAGATAAGTGAGGGGAAGCATCTGCCTTAAGGCTGTGAAGCCCAGGGCTGTCAATGGCTCGGTGGGTAAGCACTCTGGCTTTGCCAGGAGACCCAGGTTCCATTCCCAGAACCCAAGATTGGCAGGGCAACAAGGCCAGCCCCAGGGGATCTGACCCCTTCATCTAACCTCTGTGGGGTACCCACATGAACACGCGCATAGTAAAGTCTTTTAAAAATAGACTAGGAGTCTTAAAACCTATTGCAGACACACTATTGAAGGTGCAGGTAAAATTATCGGACCATTTAAACTAGTGGTGTAATTGATACTCACTAATATTTCTTTGGTGGCTATTTTAGAGAAACGGCCAGGGCCCGAGCCAGGCCTCTTAGCTGGACTCCAGCAACCAAGGACCTGATTCCCTGGGCAGCAACCCTTACATTCAGTACATGCTAAGTATGTTTTTTCATTCAGTCAGTCATTTTACTGAGACCTTACTGTGTGTGAAAGATTTCATTCCAAGGCTCAAGAAAACACACATTTTGGCAGGAAAAACTGGGCAGAAATAACTCTGATAGGAGTACTGGCCAGATATTAGAGAGTAATACAGAAATAACTGTGATGGGACTGCTGGCCAGATATTAGAGGGCCATACACAGAGCCAGGCTTGTTCTTAGCTAAGGTGCTAAAAGGGAAATCTGGTAATCTGGATTTGTGGATAAACCCATAATCTGTCACAGCTTTAATAGAAGCAATTAACTCTGAGCCAGCAAGATGATGCAGTGGGTAAAGGCACCAACCATCAGGCCTGAGTACCTGTCTTGGATCTTCTGAACCCGCGTGGTGGAAGGAGAGAACAGATTTTCACAAGTTGTCGTGTGACCCCTCACACACACACACACACACACACACACACTATAAATAAATAAATGAGAATAAAGAGTCAGTGTGTCTTATTTCTTCCTTTAAAACACTTCACGGCAGAAATTCCCGCACAGAAGTTTAAAGCAAGTGATATGGTCCTCCAGTAGTTTATGACAGAAGGCGCAAGGATGCAGGGAGTAGGGGTAGGAGGCTGGCCAGAGAGGGCCAATTATTTACAAGACCGTGTCAAAAGGGAGTCTGAGAAACATTTACCCAGAAGGCCCTCGGATTCAGCGATTCCTCGGTACATGGAACCCAGTAAGCTACTTAATGGAATCCACAGTACTCCCTTTTCTTCTTTAGAAAAGAACTGTCCTGCGTGCCTTTTTATTTAAATGCTGCACATTTTGAGCCTGCCAGTCTGCCCCAGGGTTGGCCTCTTCCTAACCCCGCCTCCAACTCCAGTGGGATCCATTTGGGAGCTTCCATCCTTAGTTTTCATTCCCTTCTCTGAGAGTGCCCTGAGATGGGATTTCCAGGCCATCTCCTTTTCATCTGCAAAGGAAAAAGCAGACTTCAAAACTGTGAGACAAACGTCCACGACGTGCAGCCAACACTTCTGTTGACTCAGGTTAAATTCTTCGCCGTTATCAGTTTTTCAAGTTAGAGCCACAGAATCCCAGTGTATAACCTGGCTTCTGCTAAGAAGGGGCTTGTGTGGAGAAAGAGGCAAAAGGCGGGACAAGGATGAAAGGGGGCGGGTACCCTAACCTGGGGGCTGCTTCCCAGGACCTCAGCCACGCCTCCCTGCCTTGCTCCAGCTGGCCGAGCCCAGCGGTCGCGACTGGACTCTTATTTTGAAGGGCGGCGGGCAGAAGCCCTGGGAGGCTCATTGAGTCACTGAGCGGCGTGGCGCTATAAAGCAGGGGTACCTGCCCGGCGCAGCCGGAGGAGCCCTTGGCGCCCACCTTCTTGTTTCGCTGGGACCTGAGATCGGCGAGTGCCAGACAGAGCAGGGAGACTCAAGGTAGGCATTTGAGTCCCAGCCCCGTGGCTGCTGGAAAAAGTTTGAATTAAAGAGCTGACAGTGTGGGGCTGCTTGAGCGAGCTGGGGCGGGCAGGGCACACTGAGCAGGGGATCATTCCTCCCCAGAGCCCCTCCTTCCTACTCTCCGAGACTGAGCCCCGACCCTGGAGCTGAGCTCCTGACGGGACTTTTCCACCCTTTCCATGGGGTCGGGACTGGAGAAGATTCTTTGGCACCCCGGAGGACCCCCTCCCTCCCCCGCCACCCGTTTCTCCAGCTTCCCTTACACCATCCCCCCCCCTTAATCGAGGCACCGCGAAGGAGCGAGCAGAGCTAGCGGGGCTGCCAGAGATTTGGGGGTGGGAGCTAGGAGGGGGCGATGACCTCATCCTCTGGCTGTCGGTTTCGTCTTGGAGGAGGGGTCCACCCTTCCCAAGCCCCTCCTCTCCTCTGGGTCTTCTCTCTCTCTCTCTCTCTCTCTCTCTCTCTCTCTCTCTCTCTCTCTCTCCCTCCCTCCCTCCCTCCCTCCCTCTCTCTCTCCCTCTCTGTTTCTATGTGTGTCTGTCTGTCTCTGTCTCTTTGTGTGTATCTATGTGTGTCTATGTGTGTTTCTTTTTCTCTGTGTGTATGTCTGTCTCTGTGTCTCTGTCTCTTTGTGTCTCTGTGTCTGTCTCTGTCCCTATCTCTGTCTCTGTGTCTCTGTCTATCTCTCTGTCTCTGTGTGTGTGTGACTGTCTTTCTGTCTCTCTTTCTCCACTCCCTCATCTCTCTCATCTACGTGCACACGCACACTATTGGTCACATTCCCACCAAGTCGATGCGGAACCTAGGACTTGTGCTTCTGTGCGGTGGATGTCAGTTGCGACTTTCAGGCTGGCTAATGAGTGGCCAGCAGCTCCGCCTACGCGGTCCCCCTGGCAGTGCTTTGTTAGCTGGTTAGCTTCGCCAGACCTGTGAACCGCCAGACTCTGTCCTCTGGGGTAATGTGTGCAGAAACCTGGCTCTCCAGATCCTGAGAAAGAGGACCGCCAGAGCGGCTGGGGTTGGCTTCCCCGCCCTTTGCCCTATTTAACACTTCTGTGACTCTGTCTGGCTGCTGAGCTGTCCAGACTCCAGAAGGCGATCTGGTCACACTGAGTCCAGATCTTAGATTAGGACTTTTTCTTTATCCCTGGGAACTGACTAAAAGAGTTTAGGTCTCTGGACAAGACTCACCTTTCTGCGTTGCTTAGCTGGGTCTTTTACTAGCAGCAGGCCTTGACAAGCCAAGCCCACTGTTTATTTTAGGAGAGATTCTGGTGAATACATAGTCCTCAGACCTCGGGGTCCACTAGAGCTAGAGCGCACCCCCTGGCCCCCAAGTTTGGTATGTGGCTACAGATTAGCTAGAGGAAGGCAAAAAGAGCAGACCCCAGCATGGGAAGCGGAGTGAGGCTTTCCTGCGGAAGTGTCCTTTTCAGATTAGGGACAGGTCTCACCAGCTGAGTCTGCCGTCTAGATTTGCGTGACTAAGGCTTCTCCCAAACGACCATCTCCAGAGATAAGTACACAGTGTATCCAGCTGCTGGGTTCCTTCTGTGGGGAACCAGCAGACAGTATGTCTTCCTCCTGACCTCTTCATCTCTCCTACCAAAAGGTTTATTTCATTTTTTGTCCCTCAAGACTTGCGGGGCGGGGGGCGCTTGAGTTTAGTGACAGAAGTTGGAAAATATTTTTTCGTAGGCTGCTGGTGTTGGTTGATGTAGGAGAAGGTGAAACACATGTGTTCCTGAGCTGCTGGAAGATAATTTAGAGAGGCCATTAAGTGACTAGCCTCGGGCAGATAAACCTACAAGAAGACACCAGAGCTAGAGAACAGGTTTTTTTCAACTAATTCCTGTGCCTTACTCTTTTTGTACTGACCCACTGTGTACCTATAGATACATATATAAGTATAATATAATCTGTGTTGTTGTCTTTAGTTCAAGTAGAGTGGGTTAGTCATCTAGTAACAAAACATGCTGACATCCTAAGCATCTCTGTGGTTCTGTGAAAGCCCGAGATGCTGAGGGAAGAGCCTGGGTAGGTGACTGGAATACTGTAGCTTTGTTTTCTGTGGTTGTTGAAAGCCATGGCATTCTGATAGCTGGTGTGGGACATTAGCTCACCTGCTTTGCATGATGTAATAGCTACTTGCTCCATCTGTCCCAGGTAAGGACACTGACTTAGACAATGGATAGATGTCCTACTTAAAGAAACACTGGGATTGCTACAGAATGCCTTAGGGGCTCTACATACAGTTGCCAGTTGATCTTTAAAACTTAGAACATGGCATAATAAAAACAATGGTGCTTTAGTCTACTGCATTGGGGTGTTTCAGTGTTCACTGTGCTGGCTTCTCATGTCTAAGCCTGGTGTTTTAAAACCTTTGTTCCTTGGTTCCTTGCTTTTCAGGGTTGTAGCTTTTCCCTTTCCCCTCAATACAGGTTCTTCCTCACATTGCAATAAACCTTTGGCTACTTACATGGAGAATTTCCTGGAAATTATTGGAGTTCATTCCACTCAAAGAACCAAAGTTATTAGGAATTTCACCAAGCAATTATTGATTATCTAAAGAATTAATCATTGCTCTGTCTTCAAGTTTTTTCCACTATCATTGCAAACTGTAAAGCCCTGTATCACATTGTCACCTCTTTGGGGTGTGTGCTCATATCAGAAATTTTGTATCAAAACTTATTGGACTTTTTCCAATGCTTGTCTCAAAAGGACATGTAAATATTGGGTGATCAAAGTTCACTGTACTTCACAAATTATGTGCCATTTACTATCTTACCAAGTACTCCTCCTCCTCCTCCTCTTCCATCTCCTCCTCCTCCTTCTCCCCGTTCTTCTTTTTCTAATAAATGGTGAAAAAAGCCACCAGAAACACACTTTAAAGAAATGCTAGTTAAAAGAGCATTAAATGCCCTTTTGAAAGTGCACTCCTGTAAGTCCATTCTCTTTTGCAACTTCTAGGGATTTATTCCAGGGAAGCTCTGCGTGTGTGTCAGAGGCTCAAGAATTAGAAGTAGTTTCATCCAAAGAGGATGAGTGGGTAGGAAGCAATGGGCCTTTATTGCCGGGAAGGCATGGGGACATACTGAATGATGGAGGCCAGAGTGTCAGGGAGGAAGAAGCACTCTGGGAGAGTTGTCTGCCTACTGTGTGGACTCTTCAGGAAAGATTTTTTTTTTCTTGAGCTGACTTGTTGGTTACACACTTTAGGGTTAACCGTGATTGGTCACGTGAGCCATTTCAGGCAGGTGAATGGCTCAGCACTTGTAGGTTTTGGATCCTGACCATGAGGAAGCAAACTGAAAATGCAGACTGGTTACCTAATGTCAGGTTGAGGCTCCCCACTCGGTGCCTCTCAGCTCAGCAGCTTGGGCATCATGGCCATACTACCATGGCAGGTGAAACTGGTGGTTCTCACACTGTGGCCGGGGCCATTGGAAGGCACGCTGGCTCACTGGATGGAAACGGTTTCCTCCTGAGGGAAAGGCTGCCATTGGCAGACAAGGTGCATCAGCCAGAAGAAAAGAGGAGTGACTGTTTTTCTGGCTTCTGTTGGCAGAAACTTTGCTATTTTTTTCTTAAAAAAAAAAGAAGTGTTAAAAATAAATTCTCATAAGAAGACACACAGAGCAAAGCAAAAGGAATAAATGTTGAAGTTTCACCAGGAAAAGAGAGAAAAAGTTAATCTTTGTTTTTTGTTTTTTGGTTTTTTTTTTTTTAAACTCACTGGGCTGTGGAGGTAGCTCAGTTGGTAAAATGCTTGCTCTGCGAGCAAGAGAACCTGAGTTCCATACTCAGAACCTACATTTGCAACCCCAGAGTTGAGGATGCAGAAACCAGCAGACATCATAGTGATGGCAAATTCAAGTGAGAGACCCTGGCGCCCAAAGGAAAGAAAAGAAAACAAAAGAAAGAAAAGAGACGGATGGATGGATGGTAGATGAATAAGTGGATAGTTGGGTGGGTGTGTGGGTGTGTGGATGGATGGGTGGATGGATGATGGATGGATGATGGATGGGTAGATGAATAAGTGGATAGTTAGGTGGGTGGATGGATGGATAGATGGATGGATGAATGGGTAGATGAATGAGTGGATAGTTGGGTGTGTGGATGGATGGATGGATGGATGGATGGATGGATGGATGGATGGATGGATGGATGGATGGATGGATGGATGGATGGATGGATGGATGGGTAGATGAATAAGTGGATAGTTGGGTGGGTGGGTGGATGGATGGATGGATGGGCAGATGAATGAGTGGATAGTTGGGTGGGTGGATGGATGGATAGATGATTGGTTAGGTGGATGGGTGGGTGCTACCTGAAGAGCAACACCTGAGTCCTGAGTTGTCCTCTAGCCTTCACACAGATAGGCAAGCACAGACCTGGATACAAATGTGCTCTCATATGTAAATCCACGATACAAGTATGTGCCTGTATCTCTCTCTGTCTGTCTGTCTGTCTGTCTGTCTGTCTCTCTCTCTCTCTCTCTCTCTCTCTCTCTCTCTCTCTCTCTCTCTCTCTCACACACACACACACACACACACACACACACACAAAATGAAGAACTGTCAGGCCTCAAAATTGCTGAGAATGTATCATTTTTCTTTGAACTATGTTTCATACAGTGGTTAGGCTTGCAGGCCAGGCCAGCAAGGCTGCTGAAGTAATCTGCATCATCAATAGAATCATAGGACCAGGTCACTGTGTGTAACACAGTTGCTGGGGGGAAATGCACTCAGATTCAACTTGAACACTTGGGAGCTTTTAGTCCCAGCAACAGTGGCACAAGGGGTCCTTCTTTTGTTTTCCCTTTAAACCCTGGAGGAAATGTAAAGTAGAGAGATGGATTTTCTTTCATCTTCCCCTTTTGCTAAGAGAGACTCCACCCTGGACCCACAGAGCTGTGGGGAAGGGGATCCTGCCAGAAGATGGCTTTGTAGCCCCAGAGGGAAGAAGAGCAGAAGAGGGTGCCAGGACCGGCTGAATGGTTTAGCCGTGTGTGCTACTTGATGACTGGCATCATTTCCTTACTAAGCCACGAGAGGCTCATGGGAGAACACAAACCTAGGCGCTAACATGGGTTAGTTGTGTTTGACAGGTTTAAGCCAGGACTAGGTTTTAAATTGAATATGAACTCGTAGAAGGAAAGGAAATACATGGGGGTTTTTTCTACTCCTTCTTTTCCTCCTCTTCTTCCTCCTCCTTCTTTTCCTCCTCCTATTCCTCCTCTGCCTCCTTCTCCTTCTTCAGTCTGCCATATGCCTAAACTAGTGCCAATTTGGATTGCAGATTGTAAAAACAAATATACAATTATATATATATGCATAAAATATGGGTTACTTATTGGACACTTTATACCAGAAACTGTGCTGAAGTATTTACTTGTTTATATCATTTAGTCACCATCATAATCCCATGTGTTCTGTACTTTGAGTGCTCCCTCCTCAGAAATGAGTGCTCCCACCTCAGAAATGATGAAGCGGGGAGATCTGGAGCAGCTTAGTCATTTTCCCCAGAGTCACACAAATCAGAAAGGGCAGCACCGGGCCTTCATAAATCAACAAATATTGTTGTGTAAGTTCTGTGTCCCAGGCACTGTGAGAAGAAAGCGATGTTCCAACTGGAAAATATGCAAAACTCCCTGTCCTCCTGGGGCTTAAATTCCCAGGGTAAGTGACAAACTATAAACACCTTACAGCTTCAGATGCTGCGAGAAGCAGAGCTGTGGAGGAGGCCGAGGGATGTCAGTTTGGGATGCGATTCAGTGAGACAGAAAACACAGACTGCCTAGTGGTCCAGAGCCAACAGAATCCAGAACACTCACAGTATTGTTTCTCTCAGTAAACCATTTTGTTTGGTTACGTGCCGTCTTCATCAGTCACTGCCAATCCTCCAGCGAGAGACCAGGAAGTGCCGACAAACAACCCACAAAGGGCTTGACCTTGTCTGCCCAAAGGTCAGGAGAGATGGAGACAATTGCTAGAGGGACCTTCTGAAGAAGGTAGGGATCTTATGTGCAGCAGGAGATCGAGTTAGCCTTAGTGTAAAGGGCAAAGGAAGTTCCTCTGTGGGGGTGGACAGAAGGCTGAGTCTTAAGGCAATGGTTTAGGACTGGGTGGGAGTAGGGGTGGGAGCCTGTGGGAGTTCTCTCAGTTTCTGCTTTCTTGGTGAAGTGGAGAACTTGCTCATCAGCTGAGAGTGGGGTGGGGAGGGAGTGTAGGGGACAGGATGAGAAGAGAAATGTATAGCGTCACCTGGGAGAGGAGAAGTCTGCCTTTAACTGGTGAGATGGACACTGGGTCATCCCAAGTTCAAAGTCTTACTCTTAAGGTCTGTAATGTATTGGAGCTCATAGTTCTTTCTTGGGTTCACTTGAGGAGAGGAACACTTATTCTTGTCAGAATATGCCACTTACTTATAGCAGACCCTGCAGTTAATGTCTGTTTAGGGTTCGTGAGTGATGGCTATAATAAGCCCCTCATACATTTGTCCACAAATGATACTTAGAACTATCTAGCCTAGGACAGAGCATGGTGGCATGCGCCTCTAATCCTTGTACTGTAGAGGCTGATATTTGAGTTCTAGGCTAGTCTGGTCTATATATTGAGTTCCAGGCCAGCCAGGGCTACACAATGAGATCCTGTCTGAAAACCAAAGCACACCCTTCTATCCCTTTTGTTACTTTGTTCTCTTTCTTGAATGCTAATTCATTTTCTTCCTATAACAACCTGGGTACCAAGGTGTGGTGTTACCACCTATTTCTTTTAACATAGCCCTATCTCCCTATGGCTGAATATCAGTCTTGAGAGAATTCTATTTATTTTTAAGATGGGGTTTATTTTTGAGATGGGGTCTTACTTGGTTCAGTCTGGTCTCAAACTCCCATACTCAAATGATTCTTCTGCCTCCAGTAGCTGAGACTGTGTGAGAAACACTGCAGCCAGCTGCTGTGAGAGTTCCTAGTTTTGTGTTGGTTTGTATTCTGGGGTGGGCTGCCTAAATTGAAGCCCATTCCTTCTTGTACTGTGCCTTTGTTAAGGTCAGCAAAGATGCCTTCTACTTGAATCACTTCTTGTTAGCCAGCACAGCACTGGGGCACAATGCACGTGGTCAGCTGGGAAACCAGGAAACCAAGGGGAGGGGAGGGAGAGGGGGAGGTGTTAGAATGAGCCAGGAAACAGATAGCAGTTATCTCAACTAAGTCGGAGACAAAGGAATTGATTACAGTAGATAATGTCCAGGAGAGTTAAAATGGGGAGGGGAGTGGCCAAGGAAACGGCTCAGTCAAGTAAGGTGCTTGCCACACAGTACAGAGATCTAAGTTTGGATCCCCAGCACCCAATAAAAGCTAGGTGTGGTGGCAGGCATCTGTAATACCAGCCCTGGGAAGGCAGAGACAGATCCCTGGAGCTCGCGTGCTGCTAGTCTGCCTGTATAGGTAAGCTCCAGCTAAAGCGTGACTGAGAAAGACAGCTAATATCTACTTCTGGTCTCCATAGAATGCACGCACATGCACGCATACGCACACACCAGGACAGACTGTTCCGTTGGTATTTAAAGAACAAAGGGTAATGCATCAGGGTGAATGCAAAGCTTTGCTAGGCAGAGGGTGGATGGAGCTGCCTTCCACAGAGTTGCGACCAGGAAGAGGGAATCTGAAAAAAAAAAAAAAAAAAAGGCCAGCCTGGCCAGTGGTGGTGCATGCCTTTAATCCCAGCACTCAGGAAACAGAGGCAGGCAGATCTCTGTGAGTTCGAGGCCAGCCTGGTCTACAAGAGCTAGTTCCAGGACAGGTTCCAAAGTTACATGGAGAAACCCTGTCTTGAAAAATAAAATAAAATAAATAAATAAATAAATAATAAAAATAAATTAAGTCCTTGGGGAAAAAGCATGACTTTGTACCCAAAGAACATTAGCTCTGCGTTGGAAGACTGAGTAAAGCCAACCTCTCTTATGTGACTAAGCTCGCCCATAATCACAAAATCTGACCAGTGACCAAATACTGAAGGAAAGCGCATTCCAGTCAAACCACAAATGAATTGCTTTAAAACCGGAGCTAGAAAACAAGTTGTGGCTTTTCTTGGTAAAGCCTCATTTTCTTTTTTTTTTAAAGATGTATTTATTTATTATGTATACAACATTCTGCCTCCATGTATGCCCACACGCCAGAGGAGGGTGCCAGATCTCATTACAGATGGTTGTGAGCCACCATGTGGTTGCTGGGAATTGAACTCAGGACCTCTGGAAGAGCAGCCAGTGCTCTCAACCACTGAGTCATCTCTCCAGCCCCTAAAGCCTCATTTTCTACTTGTCTTCATAACTAAAAATGGATGCATTTGTATGGAAGGTGGCATGTGGACTTTACAAAAGATTAATTTTGGTTCCTATTTAGAGACAAAATGAATCCACATGTACACTGTTCTTCTCACACACCACACATTCTGTTATGTAACATAGAATGTTCCTGAGAACATACTGTCCACACCAGAAACTATAAATCCATCCAGGAAGGTGACTACAAGATATTCAGAGATGGTGCATAGGACTTGGACTTTGATTTTCCAAAGGGGAGTATTTATTTGCAAGAGAGAGTGGCATATAAAAATTTGGGTATCTCTTTGAAGGACAGAAAAAGCATCGAGCTCATAACGAGGCAGGGATCCAAGCCCATGCATTCCTTGGCCCTTCTTTATATACAGCCAGCAGACGTTGTCAGTTTGCAAACATAGAGAGTTATACCATTTAGTATCAGTTCATCTTCTGCCTTTTCCAGAACTGTCCAACAGTGTGTGGTTCGTGCTTTGTGAAACTACTTGATGTGTGACCGTTCCAGGCCTTTGCTACAGCTTATTCTTTGCCTCGGGGCACAAAATAAATGCCATGATGACTCAATTTTAAAAAAGTATTTGTTATTTTGTATTAAAATATTTTTAAGGGGCTCAGCATTTACAAGTGCATGCTGGCTACTGTTGCAGAAGACCTGAGTGAGTTCCTAGCACCCACATTGGGTGGCTCACATCTGCCTGTAACTTGAGCTCCCAGAGCATCCAATGGCCTTGGGCATCTGTACTCACGTGGCATACATTCACACAGAGACACACATACTCATAATTTAAAAATAAAGTAATTCCTTAAAAATGATTTTTCAAAACCTAAATTTAGACTCATTAGAAGTAGATAACGTTGGAGATGTTCAACACCCAGTTCTGTATGTGAAAGCCAAGTTCTCATCCACTTACAAACACGAGGACCTTTGCCACTTCCCGGTGGGGATGCTGAGTTGGGGAGCTGTCCTTTAGCGCTACTATACAGATTAGTAAAAAACTTAAATAATGATTCTCCCAAGCTCCCGGTGCTTTGCTTCCCCAGTCTCTAGGCATCCTCCAAGAGGCTTGGTGACGTTACCACTTGAAAATATGCACCAAGGATGATGGCTGAGTTTTCCAGAAGTTTCAGCTCATATGTCAAAGCTGGCTAAGTCAAGTCAAGAGCACCCATTACAAGTTCAGGGAGGGTTTGAAGGGTAAATGCTAAGTATCTAAAACCCCCGAGAGCAGTTTTCTCGGTAGAGAAATTCTAAAGGAGGAATCGGTTGGGTTATGGAGGAGACCACCTGGTGGTACTTTCTGTAACTTGGTCACCTGCCCTGGGACAGCTGAGAAAGAAATGGAACAACCAATGGTATTGAGTAAAATATTGGCCACCTGAGTAGTGCAACTGCCTAGCCACTGTATCTAGCCTGTGGTTTTCTTTAATGTCTGAGCTCCCAGGTTGAGCTGGACGTGGCTTCTACAACCTATCCTGAAGCTCATTTTTTCTTTATGAGTTTTGTTCAGTTTTGTACTTTAATTTTGTCTACTCACTAAATCAAACACAAATCTGAAAATACAAGAGAACACGATTCACTTTGGCGTTTTAAAATATTTGCCCAATGTAAGTGTGGCTCTTGCTTTTGATTTTATTGCAGCATCCCTCTTCAATCTGTAGTTAGGAGACATTTCGAAAGTTAACAGACAGTGAATGGCTTCATATCCTGTGGAGTTCAAACTTTATTGGTTTACTGTGTGTTAAGTAAACAAAGTCATTAAATAGCATCCATAGAATGAGACTTCTATATTGTCAGTCATTTGAGGAATTAACAGAGAGCAGGGTAAAGTATATTTTGAATCAAAGTCCGGGCCCACAGTTGACTGTGCTGTGAGGATTTTCTCACTTTAAAGTGGCCACGTGTCTGTCCATCCTTTCTTTCACTCCCTGTGCTTTCAGGGTGGTTTTAGATACAGCATCCCTTCTTCAGCGTTCATTTAGAGAAAAATAATTTCACTTTCACTGGTAGCGGGCTTTCAACTAAAATTACAAATTAGGAAGGTACTGGTGACTTGCTAGCTCTGCACAGTCTGGTGAAAGGGTGGAGCCCTTTCCGGCATGGCGAGAACACACCTGGTGTTTTCCCTGGCTTCCCAGGGATCTGCATCTTGGTCTGTATGCCTCAAGCTAAGAATGCAGGAAGATTTAAACATATGGCAATAGCTTGCAGCCTACATGCCATCTTCTGAACTAGCTGCAGAAAAGGTTCCATCCCAGCCCTGTCCTCTGCTGACAGGCTGTAGGTCCTATCATCTAAGTCATCTATAGCCATATTCACATCCCAGACTCTGCATGTGGCCTCTGGGCCTTTGCTTCTCTTCAAATAAAAAAAGAGATGAGCAGAGCATATAGAGGAGACTGTGAGGGTGTTCCCAGCCAGTTCCTCTCTGATCTCCTTCCAACTCCCCATGCTCTCAGGGAGTTTGCGGTGAAAACATTTAGCAAGTTGATGATTCTGTGGGATTTGATTTTCTAGTCTTGGAGTAATTAATATGAATCCCAGACTTGAGTGAGCACCACATTCTTGCTCAAATTATAAGCTCGTACATAATCAGTAAAACTGTATTAGAAACCAAAGCTTCTCCAAACCCCCAAGTGCCTATTTTTCCCACCCCTCATGATGTCAGAGGTGGTCCTACAGATGTGTGGTTGAATGTGTACCACAGCACACATAGGCTGGGGAAGCATCGCCATGTCACCTAACGTAATCGCCTGAAAACATGGTTATGATGGTTTTTGCCAAAAAAGGATTTTTAAACGCAGAAAGGTTTGCCAATTAATGGATCATAAAAATCACTACGAGCCCAATCTGCAAACCCACTAGAATGTTCATGCTACCTTATACTTCAGGAGAGAGTGTCTTTGGATATACTAGAAATGTGGCATGGTCAGGAAATGAGGACCATCTCTAAGTTAACGTCACAGGAAAAAGTTTGCTTTGTAAAACCAAAACCATTTCATAAAAGCAGGGTTTCATAAAACTACCTACTAAGAGTTTCTCTTCGCTGTTTAGTTTGGGGTAGGGAATCCTTATAGTTTTTTTAAGTGTGTAAAATTTATACTAGACTTCCTTTGATCTCAGTCAGATAGCTGTTAGAATTTAGGATGAGCAGACTTAAGATACCTGGCAATATTCTGCTCACGCCATGCCTTTATTCCACATAATGGTGCTGCAGGGAAGTCCTGGCCATGGTGTGGGGGTTTTGACTTTAGGAAATGCATTCGCTATTTTAATAGGCAGCAAGGTTCATCATATGAATTTGAGGCCTTCCATATTAGGCTTTTTGGATCACATGAGGTATTTGGGGGAGGGAGGACTAATTGAGTGCAGAGGCTTCTTTAGGGCAAGCAGAGTAAGGAATTCAGTCAAATGAAGTCATCCAAGAGTAGCAAGCCCAGGCAGAAAAACCTGGCAGCACTTTACCCATACCAAGCCACCTGAGCCATTTCCTGGGCTGCAAACAATATTACGGAAATTAGACTTCCCTGCCAAATTTACCACACCTTGCCAAAGCTTGGTTCTTTCGTGTTGCCTCAAGAGGCATTACAGCTGTTTAGCCTATCTTCCAAGAAGCCTTGTGAAGGACAACAAGGAATGGTCATGTCTGTTTTCACAGATGAGTGGAGAATGTGGTACTCTTCCTTTGCATGGAAAAGGATGCTTCTGCCACACACAGCATACGTATTCACCACGAAGCAGTGTGTGATGCTGTGCAAATCACAGAGCTGGAACAAAGAGTTTGTCTTCTGCTTCGTTTTGTTGTGTTTAAACTGAGATTAAATACTTAAGGACCGTGATTAACTAGGTCTAGAAACAGAGATTGCACTTGACTAAGTTTTCTCCACTCAAGAATTTTGCTCTATTTATTCCTTAGATATTAATAATGCTGCTAACTTCTGTATGATGTACACTCTATCAATTCTTCCAGCAGTCCTGGGAAATCTTTGTTTATCCTGTTAAATAGGTATGTGTGTGCTTAAAGGAGAAAATGGGCCTGCAGATGTTAAAGAATCTGATGTTTTCAGAGCAGTACCAAGTGTTTCTCAGTCCAAATTCCCGTCTTTGAAAATCCGTATGCCCTCGGTGAGCAGGAGTCTATGACTTCTGCTAATATTTTTCAGTCGTGGTATCTAAGACTGACGAGATACTTATATAACATGGGAAAGTTGTGCAACAGGAAGTTAGACTGGGAGAAGCCACAGTGCCTCTTTCCTGCCAATTGCTTAACAGGTGAGGATGAATTTCAGATCATACGGTGTGACATACTCAGATTCTTCCAGGGCTTTACAAAGCAAGCAAAAAAGAAAAAAAAATGCAGCCTCTTTGATTGACTAGCAAGCATAGGTGCAGCGCACTGTGTGATTAACACATACCTGGATGAGTAAGATATTGTCTGGGGCCTAGCCGGGAGAAGCCGACCCGGGAGCAGAAGGAAATGATGAGTTGTCTAGAAAGTCTTCAGCCTGGGGTACGGAAGCTTCAAGAGAGAACTGAGAGCCAATCACAGAGAAGTTTGGTTGAAGGTCAGAGCTGGGTGGGGCGAGGCCAGTTGCCTGAGGTGGTAGAAGGGTTGTGTGTCCGGGTGGAGGGCTTGTGCAGAGGTCACAGCTGGAGAGGACCCAAAGCAGAGGGAGACAGGAATATGCCGCTGCTATGCTCAGTGTCATGGGACCATGACAACGGGAGTTTCCACTTCCAAAAAGAGATAGAATAAAAACTGGCGAAAATGTCCCCTGTCTATCTCACAAGCAAAGCCACTGGATGCTTTAACAATGAAGTGTGGGCCTCCTCATTCTTCCTGACACCTTCCATCTTCTTTTTATAACTTCATCTGATTTGATGTTCTGGGAGACAGGTGGTACTGAGTTTAGAGAACCTCAAAATCACAAAAATCTTTTCAAAGAAAGCTTTATGCTAATGTTAAGGATCTCGTCATATGAAGAGTTTGGTTGATCATGACCCAGGAAACTCAAGGGAGCTGTGGTTTTAAGTATTAACGTAGTGTTTCAAGGGGCTTGGGAGCACTCTGTGTTCAGTGATCCTTTTGCCAGTTTTTGTACCATTGACAAATGCCCTTTTTAGTTGTTTATGAAAATCTCGGATGCTCCAAAGATCTCTGATTAGTGTGGCCTAAGTGAATGAGGGAGCATCTCTCATAGTTGGGCACAGAACACAGTTGTTTTTCCTCTGATCCAAATTTACACACTAATACTGTGACATGGACTCTTAAAATACACCACACAGCTAGGAGCATAGCTCAGCAGAGCACTTTTGGGGACTGTTCTACGTATTGAATTTGATCAGACTCCTAGTGCACACACACTCCAAAACAAACCCCCATCATGAACTGAGTGTTCCAACCAAAAAATTAAAAGGTCTGTATTTTGATAGGACATCCTGTCAAAACTGGCCATCTTTTCCTTAGACAATAATCGGCATAGCCCACCTTTTCCTGCTCACCAACAAAATTCACTATCTTATGTCTATTTTATTATTAGCTTGTACTTTTGTTCCATCTGCTACCCACTACACAATGCACACTGTCTGCATCCTTAGAGGCAAGCCCCAGGACAGGAACACACTGGAGGATTGTACAAATGCACCGCATACAAGGAAGGTCAAGGCTCCGACTGGCCTGCCAATCTCTCAGCTTCGCTTTTATAGCTCGGGTAATTAAGAGCCAGTTCTGTCCATTTGGTAATTTAAGCAGCTCAGGCATCTTGTGATGATTACAAACTTGAGAACTTGACACATAAAGAATCAGTGTCAAAACCGGCAACATGTGATCAGCCAAGAGTCCCATGTGAGAAAGACATGGATTTATTTATTTTCTTTATTTTGCGATTCCCCATGTGTATCTTAGACACCTTGTAAGTGAGGGAGACAGATCCACTGCACAACTGGTAACTCTGGTGAGCGATTCATGGGTATCTGGCAGCTCACCCCTTAGAAGCCACCCTGTAAGGAGCCTGCTATGACAGACAGAAGGACTTACTGTAGTAACTGTGGGGACTGAATCCTATCCAGACTCGTGTAAATAATCCTACTCAGGTGAAAGCAGTGATGGTCTTCTGACTGCAAGTTCATGTCCACTATCAGGGCATCCTGAAAGTGTAAATAATCCTACTCAGGTGAAAGCAGTGATGGTCTTCTGACTGCAAGTTCATGTCCACTACCAGGGCATCCTGAGAGTCATGACTCTCAAAGTGTGGCTGCGGCCCCCACAGCTACACCTCAGCAGCGCCATCTTAGGAAGACAGAGCCACTGGCATCCAGGACATCCATTTCTTACCTCTGCTGGAAATTAGCAGTACTTCCATTTGTTTTCAGAAAAACATTTTTCTTGTTATTGTTGTTTTGTGTGTGTGTGTGTGTGTGTGTGTGTGTGTGTGTGTGTGTGTGTGTGTGTGTGTGTGTGTTAGCAGGCTTTCTTGGACCGCTAGCCCCCAAATCATGACACAAAGAGTTACTAATTTTGAATGTTCAGCCTTAGCTTGTTTCTAGCAATTTTTTAACTTAAATTATCCCATTTCTATGAATCTGTGTGCTGTCCCAAGGCTCCTTTCATCTTACTTTTTTACTTCCTTCATGTCTGTCTGTCTGACCCCTGGCTAGCTGGTCCCCCTTTTCTCTCTGCCCACCAGTGCCACCGATCCCTCCTCTGCCTAGCTATTGGCCATTCAGCTTTGTATTAGGTGCCTTAGGCAGGCAAGGCGAAACAGCACACGTCTTTACATAGTCAAACAAATGCAGCATCAACAAAAGGTCAACTCTTGCTTCTCTGGACTCAGTTTCTTTGCAAGTAAAATGAATACGTAGGCTGAACTCTAGCTCTAAGATTCTGAAGAACTGTTATATCAAAGTGAATGATATCCTGAACTAGATGTGGTGCTACTGTCCAAGGGGCAGAGGCAGGCAGATCTCTGGGACTTCTAGGTCAGCTTGGTCTACATAGTAAGTTCTAGGCCAGCCAGGGGTACATAGTGAAACTTTGTCTTGAAAACGAAAACAAAACAAAACAAAAGGACCATCGTGAATAACACTGACGGGGAAGCACAGAATCAAACTTAGTTTTGTTAATTAAACGTCTTAATATTCCTGGAACTTAGTTTCTTTCTGATAGTTTTCCTTTAAAAAATAAAAGATTTATATGTGTATGTTTGTCTCTGTGTGTACAATGTGTGGGTGCCATGTGTACAAGTGCCCATGGGAGCCAGAAAATGGCATCAGTTCCTCTGGTGCTGGAGTTATACGCAGTTGTGAGCTAGTATGTGGGTGCTGGGAACCAGCTTCAGGTTCTCTGGAAAAGTAGCAAACACTTAACCACTGGCCGATCTCCCTAGTTCCCTGCCTGGTTTTTATTTCTCAATGTGAATAAATAAAACAACATTAGGAATTCAAGTACAAAAATGACATTTCTTTCCTAGAATTACCAGTCCTTACACAATTCCACTTCTCAGGAAGGGTGACCAAGGACTGAGCAGAGTCTCCCCACCCTCCCTGAGACACAGTGAAGACTAAGAAGTTCACAGTCTCTGAGCTCATTTCCACGCCCAGAGCCGGAGGCTGCGCTTAAGGGTTCTCGAGCTCCAGCGAAGCTGCGGGGACCAAGCACACTGGTGTGGGTTGTCAGCAGCTGGAGAAGCAGGGCTGCTGTCAGGGCTATTGTGCACTGCCTTGCAACCCCGCAAGAGTGGCCCGCAAATTCAGGCCGGGATCGGCTTTCCAACAGCTTTCCTTTATGGACCCCTGAGGCAAAAATAATTGGAAGAAAATGTAAAGTCACTCAGCGTGGGAGAGGAGTAAAACCAAAAGCACAAAGTCAGGGATGATGGGTTACCAAACCTGGAATTACACTAACTGCAGTTCTGCATCTAGGCACTGATAGAATTTAGACCTTGAATCTGGAATGTACTTTGAGTCTATGTCTTAAATAGTAGAAAGGAAAGTCTTAGATGAGCAAGACGTATTTCATACCAAACAATTAATAAACGGTTGCCTTTCACAACTGAAGAGCAGACTCAGCTTTCCGGGGACACTTACCTTCAAACCCCACCAGCGCCAAAAGCTGTCCGGAGCTCTTTATTTCAGAAAGAGATCAGCAATTCAAGACACACATTGTCTGGGCTACTTTCTGCAATCAGTTTGTAGGTTCAAGCAGACACAAATGCACGTGCCCTCCCTCAAATGTGCAGGGAGAGCAAGAAGTGCACCTTTAATGGAGCCGGGAAGAAGTCACTGGAAACTCTTCCTGGAGGTTGTGAGAATTTTTGCCCTTGAGGCAAAACACTGATTCCATCCTTACCAAGAGGGAGTCTCCCGTCTGAACACAAATGAGCCCTACCGGGTTGGGACATTCCTGAACACAGTTACATTCCAACTGGGTGCAACAGTTGACTTTTGTCTGAGCTTTCTTTGGCAAGTGATAACATCGGAGGAAGAGATAAGACTGCCCCTTGGAGAACTGAGCTGTGACAGGCTCCAGACCGCTGCATGCCCATTGTGTGAGCGCCAGCTTTCAGATTCAGGCTTGTGTGGGGTGCTTGGGGCATTCGCTATCTGCTTCTCAAAGATGTCAGGTCAGATTTTCTTCGTTGTCTCAACACCATCTGTGGAAAGTCTTCTGTATAATACTCGGCTGGCTTAGTTGTGGAATCAAAAGAGGAAAGGAAAAAGTGAATATATTGGCATGTGGCAATTTGTGCGTGTGTGCGTGTGTGTGTGTGTGTTTATGTGTGTGTATGTGTGTGTGTGTGTGTGTGCATGTGCGCACGCTCTGCGTGTATATGTGAAGGCCAGTGCAGGTAGGTACATATAGGACAGAGGGTGACCTTGTTTCTTCCTCTGTCACTTTCCACTGGCTATTTTAGAGACAAGCTCTCTCACTGAGTCTGGAGCCAGGGAGCTTCCAGAATCCTCCTGGCTCCATCTCTCACTGTTGAGACTGGTATGTGTGTATTGCTACTCCCAGCTTTTCACCTGGGTGCTGGGCATCCAGATGGAGGTCCTCGTGCTTCTACAGCGAGGACTTAATCCAGTGAGCTACCGACCCAGCCCCAATATGTGACAGTGCCGGTAGAAACTATATTCCTTGAAGGAACCGGGTGAAACTTAGTGGGTGCTTTCAAAAGTCTGAATTGATTTTTCTATGAAGTCTGACATCTTGAGAATGTTTCCAAGGCAAACCAAACTGTATTTTATCAATAGTAAGAGAAAATGAAAGGAAGCTAAAATTTCTGGACAGCCAAATTCAGCACCGTATTTTACATGCATAACTTGGAGCGTCGTCAGCAGCCTCAGCAGTAGTTGCGCTGTGCCTTAGAGAGGACGGCGAAGCTTGAGCTGTTATCTGGAAATACTGAGATTCAGACGTGTATCCGATTGGATGAGATGACAGCTGTAAAGCCAGTCCATTTCTCTTCACCTTCCCTGTCCTTACTCCCATGCCACCCATGCAATGGGGGGAAAGGGTCCTATGCTGTTTTGTTACCGTGGCTAGTCAGTCTGTAAAATCTCGTGTCATAAAATACAACGCATCAACTTCTCACCTGTTGCTCAATGGACTTGTTTGATTTAAAAAAAAAAGGCAATAAATTCCCTGATCCTCCCTCATTCTTGAAGAATACCAAGAAACAAAGGATTTGATGACAAACAGGCGAAGCTGTGTCTGCCCATAAGCCTGTCTGCCCATAAGTGCACCTGTCTCTCCCTTCCTAAGGGAGGGAGGGCTGTCCTCTGCCACCCAGCTCCTGGAGGGAAGGGAACAAATGTTCTCTCTCCACTCCTGCTGCTCAGCAAAAGCTAAGCCAAGAGGAGATTAGTTCCTTGATTCTCAAGGGGTCTAAGCATATGTCTGAGCCTACTCCCCTCAAACCGTCCCGAAGTTCCTCTAAAGGTGGCATTTCCCTACATTCCCAGAAGATTTGAAGAGCTTGGAAAAACCCAGGCCACTGCTGGGAAAGCCGGCCCCCTTTTGTCACATATAATTACTTACATTGTAATTTCTCATCATATTCTAAAGTATCCTCGGTTCTATAGCAGCAAAACGTTGTGGGCATTAGGTATGTGTGACTTATGTGTAACCTGTGGGTTCTCAGACCCTGTGCACCTGGCAGACAGAAGCATTTTGCTGAGTGCCTGAATCTGGCCCCTGTATCCACTGAGGCACAGAGCGAGTCAGCTGGGCAGCCAGCCCCCATCCTACATCAGATACACCCTCTCCTACTGTGCCTCCCTCCGCCTCCATCTCAGTGAGATCGCTCTTCCTTTCCCGGAAGTCTGAAGCCTGCCCACTGTACCTGCATTTGTTTAGCAACTGTGGACCCACGGTCTGACTTCTATTTTCTCTGTCTCCAGAACCTCTCTCTTTTCCCACTAAATCAGAAGCGACCTACATATGTAAAATGAAAGAAAGGCAATTGGTAAGCTGACATGCCCGTTGTTCAATCTCCTATGGGTTTGTTTTGTTGCTCCACCACAAATTGGTTTCTATTGAAAACCTCAGCAAAGCAATTCAGTGAGTGACTTATCAAAAACCATTGATGGGAGAGCTTCAGAATGAGACTCCCTTCCCCACATCTGGCAAGCACACCGTCGGCATCAGTAGCAACTAACAAGTAGCTGTTGTCCAGCAAACAAAATAATGCTGAGCCAGCCTGACACTTGAGTTCTCTTGGAAATGTGCTGTTAAGGCTTCCCGGAAAATGAGGCGACAGTTTGCTGTTAGGGACAAAGACAGGGAGTACTGCACAGCACAGGGGCCTCTGCAGCCCGTGCCAGCTTTCTCACGAGAATGTAGCTTTGCTGACAGTGGAGCAGTCCCCTGAACAAGAGGGGCAGGAAGGCTGGGGAAATGGATAGACTAAGGACACAACACACCCTTTCTCCGGCCCCTGACCAGGAAAACCGGTGCACAGTTTTGCACAGGCGGCCCTGTAAATGGCAGGTGGGTTTTCAGCACGGAGCCTAAGCCTCGTATATAGGGAAAACCTCCGTCCATATTCTAAGTTCACCGAAGAGGGGTGGGCAAGAAGGACGGACAAAAATACACTGTGAACGTGGGGAGGAGGGGCCTGCCTCCAAAGCCGTAGTACGTGTAAGAGGTCTTACTTGTTCTTTGGTCTGGAAGTTTGGGTTATTTCGCAATACTTAGTAAGTTCTGCCTTGAGTGATGATAATAGGTTTATTCTGTTTTGTGGGCTTTTAGATAATCATATTAAGTGCCTATCATGCCTACTTCCCACTTAGGTTTTTGTAGGTACTAGACAATGGGGCGCCTACATGCTCTCCTCACCAGATTGTAGGGCTTTGTGCAGGAAGTTCTGTTCCTTTTGCCTCGGTTGTTTTTGGTTATGTTAATTGTTCACCATTCGGCTTTGCAGAAAAAAAGTGAAGTTGGCTTTGGGAATCTATGAAATTCTAGGCATCTGGGGAAGTCAGAAGGAACTGTAGGTCAAAAGAGGAGAGTCATGTCCCGCTCAACACCTGGCAGAGAAGCGGCAAGGCAACATTTGAGGGCATCTCTCCTTGTAATTTTTTCTTTCTGCTGGAAAAATTGCTGGTGTTTTCCATGAATGAACCAAGATTCACCTCAACTTCCCCCACAGAACTCTTAGCCTTAAAAAACAAAATCTCATATGGGCCAGGTGGTGGTGGTGCATGCCTTTAATCCCAACACTCGGGAGGTAGAAGCAGGCGGATCTCTTTGAGTTCGAGGCTAACCTGGTCTACAGAGTGAGTTCCAGTACAACCAAGGCTACATAAAGAAAATAAAGAAGCCCTGTCTCAAAATTCAAAAGCAAAACGAAACAAAAATATCATATGCGTTATTTTTATAGGTGGTCAGAATAATTTCTAAAAAAGAGCTACACTCAATGTGTAAGAATGTCCATGTCCACTTATGCTTCTGTTAGTAATGCCTCCTCCTTGTTCTCGTTTTACTGAAGGTCAGTATGTGTGAAATCATTACAGAAAGACAAAAGATGTATGGGGAGTGTCTTGGGGGCAGACACACTAAATATATTCAGGGACTTTGGAGGACACTCTTGAGGCACCGGAAGTGAGGTCTACATGGGCAGCTGGAAAGTGAATCAGGGAGAGAGCGAGGGTTTAAGGTGGGAGACTCAAGTATAGAAGAGTAATTCTGATACTAGGAGGAAAATTAAGGAATGGGAAGAGGCCACAGCTAGGCACCAAGCTGTGTGGGCCAGGTTAAGGAATGTGGAATTTATCCTAGTGGCTAGCAATCACGGACAAGGAAGTCAGGGAACCATGTGACCAGATGTGGATTCTGAAACTCTGTGATGCCTGGAGGATGTGGTGTGGGAGACATATAGGGGGCAGGACATCAGGACTTATCATCTAGAAGAGGAGGTGAGATCATCGGGGGACCTGTGGGGTTCTAACAGGGACAGGATGGGGCAGAGAGGAAGAAATCCCAGCAGCTGCTAACAGAATGTATCTGCGTGCCAAGCTCTGTTCCCCTGTAGTCTCTGTGGCAGCTGGATTGGACCGCTGCTCTCGGGCTACGTAAATGAGAAAACTGAGGTAGAGAAGGAACACTGGTCCAAAACCACACAGCAAGCAGAGTAGATCCGTGCTCCAAATTAACAAGACAAGCATGTAGGAGGTAGTAGTGACCACGGCTTCATGCTTGTTCATCCATCCGTTCCTGGACCTGTTGTTAAACTTACGTTTCAGTGAACAAAAGCAACATGGATCCTGCCCACATGGAAAGCACAGCCAGTAGAGAACACAAGCAATAACCGGAGCATTGTGTAGCTTGGGAAAGCTGTTTGGGGATGCGATGGTAGAATGCCTAGAATCCTTAGACAGAAGTGTTCGTGTCCTAGATCTTGTAGAAGTCTTGAGTCGACATGAGGTGGGAGATACAAATTACTGCCTAAGCAAAGAGAAGTTTCTCAGGTGTTCTCAGAGGTTCCACAGACACCCTTAATGAGTTGGCCAGACTTGGGCCTTGTGCCAATTCTATGGAGGGAAAGACTGATGGCCAGCTCTGTCCGTATCTCAAGAGAGCCAGAGTTTGGGGTCCCGGCAGCTCCTGCTGTCCTTTGGGGCTGGGGTGGTATTAAATGGCTCAGGTGTCTTTAGGTCAAGCCATGGCTCCCCTTTCTCAACTATATATAGTAGAGAACTTACATAAGAGTGCTATTTTAAAAAGACCAGAGAGAAGAAAAGAGAATGCCAGCGGAATTTTTTCCACCAAAGCTCATTTTTAACAGATGTGTTTTTTCTGTTTCTACGATGACAGTGAATCAGGAGACAGAGTCCCTGGGGCCAGAGGGAGGAAAGTTGGTTACTAATATTAATCCGGGCTGTATGTGGTAGATACGTGGTCTCCAGCTTACCTATCACTTACTATTCCTCTCCTCCCTTCCCACCTAATGATATTCCTGCTTCTCTGCTGTCTGTGGGAAGAAGGCATGGTGGAGAGTGTAAGCTTTTCTGAAATGATCCAAACTGAACCCTGCAGTGTAATTGGGCAGTGTTGAAAAGGAGTGTTCCGAGCTCAGCAGACTAGGAAATTAACACACTAGTGTTAAATCTGTCTCACCATAAATGTCTTGAATTATAATTAGAAACTTTTTGACGAGCCTTTATTCTTCAGTTTAATCTCCTGTACACTCTAAAACCCATGGATGCAAACATTTTGTTAATTTTGTAAGTCAGTTTATTTCAATGTTGATCTTGCCATGATGCCGTGACTACTAATTCCCTTTTTGCCAGGACAGTTGGTTTGTCCCATAGACCTCTCTGGCATGCCATTTGTCCCAAAGGAAATGGCAAACCTCTAGATAAGAAATTATATATGTATGTGGATGGTCATCCAGAACATCAATAGCCAAGACTCGCTGAAGGCTTGCTTGAGCATTGTTCTTTACACTTAATTACTTACTTCATCCTCTTAGCCTATGAGGTAGGTGCTGTTATGACCCCAAATTTAAAGAAGAGGAAACAGATTCAGAAGGTTAAGTGAGGGGAGGACACAGTAGAGTATAACTTTAAGTGTATGTATGTCTCACTTCAGAGTCAACATACCCAAAAAGTACATCATTACTTTTCTTCATTGCTAAGTCAGCAAGAAGTATCTGGATAAAACTCCCCAGATACGAGAGGAACCAGCTAGAAATGGAAAATTCATTGGGTCCTTGAATGGATTCCTTGTCTCAATTTCCTAGTGCAGAAGCCCTTGGCAGGAAACAGTGAAAGTATCCGCCACTCAATTTTGTGGGTGCAGGAGATTCAGATGTACATATTTAAAATAATATATATAGCGATATATGTAGTAATTTTTAAATATATATAATTTTCAAGTGTGTGTATATGTGTGTGTGTGTGTGTGTGTGTGTGTGTGTGTGTGTGTGGAGAGAGAGAGAGAGAGAGAGAGAGAGAGAGAGAGAGAGAGAGAGAGAGAGAAATTCAGTGATCTATTTGGAAGTATGAACCCATAACTGCTGGAATCATTCTGCTTATTTTCCAGGCCAGGGTTCCTCCCTTTCACAGCCCTCAGCTGACAGTTACTCCTCGCCTGCCGTGCGTTTGTGAACAGTGAAGTTAATCTGGTTTTGTCACCAGCAAACACAGAGCATGAAGAGTTGTTTCTTGACAAATTGCTCTGAATGTAGCATTAACTCTGTCAACACCATTGTACCATTGTAGCCTTCAGATGTAGGACTTTGCTTTCAACTTGCTTACTCCTTATGGTCATAGATTTTGTGTCCTGAGGAAAGATACGTGGTGTAAAGGAAGAATTAGTAACATGGTGAACCTTATATCCCAGAAGAGAAATGTTTAAAGAATACTATGATTGATTTTTATTTTATACACACGCATTAACTTCATAACCATCACTGCTCATATCAAGGAGCCTGCATCAGTTCGTGTATTAATATTTTACAACTTCACAGCAAAACCTGCTAGCCCAGAGTTGGCCAACAAAAAACCCATGGCTTCTTCAGAGCTTCTTCATCCTACATAATTCACCCTCATAATGTATCAATGGGATACAGAAATCTTTTAGTTGTGTGCATGTGTGCACAGGTGCCCATGCAGGCTAGAGGAGATGGATCCCTTGAGTTGGAGCTACGGGTGGTTGTTAGCCACCTGATGTGGGTGCTGGGAAACAAATTCTGGTCCTCTGGAAGAGCAATATACGCTCTTAACCTCTGAGCCATCCCTCCAGCTGCATGAAATCTCTGACAACAGCTAGTATTCAGATTATAATATGTCAAGAACCTAAGCATTTCTGCTTTCTCCTCTCTGTGTGCACAGTGATACACACATATATCAAAAACAGGAAGGAGGGGCCAGCAAGATGGCTCAGTGGGTTAAGCAGCCTTCTGCCAAGAATGAAGACCTGAGTTCAAAACCTAGGACCCATGTGGTGGGAAGAAAGATGTCCGCTAACATCTCAAAGTTGTCTTCTAACCTCCATATATATGCTGTAGCAAGCGTGTGTTCAGACAGACAGACAGACAAACACACACACACACTTACACACAGAGAGCGAGAGAGACCAACTAAAATGTAATGAAAATATTTAAACACAGAAAGCAAAATTTGAAGAAAATGAAATGTGCTTTCCTAAATATACCTTTTCTTAAGGGATTAAGTGCGCTTTGTTAATGCTCTCTACAGTATTACTGTTGTTGGAAACATTGTCATGGGGCTGGGATGTAACTCAGGAGGTAGAGTATTTGCCTAGCATGCTAGAAGCTCTGGTTTGATCCCTCACACTGAATGGGTGTGGCGGTGCCCACTTCCCATCCCAGCACTTGAGTAGAAAAAGGAAGACCAGAAGCCCAAGGGTATCCTTAGCTACATAGCCAGCTCATTCAAGGTCAGCCTAGGCTACCTGAGACCCTGTTTCAAGACAAAACGAAAATACACATTTCATGACACATTTCTCCTTCTGCAAAGCAACCCTTGTGTGATCGCGTCTCACTCTCTAGAGTTGCTCACGGAGAATTAAACTCTGATGGTTTAGGGCAAGATTTCAGGTTGTAAGTAGTTTCCCTAATATGAAAAAACAATGTGCTATTCATGGAGACAGCCCGGTTCCCTTCGCTGTTCTGTTTGTGTTAGCTGAATTCCAGGGAAAGGCGCTGCTGCGCGTGTGGGCCACTCAGAGGGTCTGAGCTAAATCAGTGATGCTGGAGGCATGTTTTTCAGACTTGCACACTCGGCGTATTAGTGGCTGTTTTCCCAGGCTTCTCAAAGTTTTGTCAAGCACAGGCGATACTTCTGTTAAAAGCCTACCTTTTGCTTTGAGTGTGAAGAGTCCACTGTAATCTTTAAATGGGTGAGTTTTCCCTGAGATCTAAAGATCTGTGCATAGCATAACTGGCCATACCTTACTAGAGACTGTTGTCATTCATTTTCCGAGGGGCGTTAGCAAAGAAAGCAATAGTAGCTATTGCCTGTGGCCTTCCAGGAGTGAGCTGACGTGTGTTTAACAACTGCGGCCACCCACTGTCTGGCATTGCCCAGTCTAAGTCTGCCCACTCCCTCTTAGCTCAATATGACTGTAAAGATGGGCTCTAAGTCCTGACTGTTACTGGTTTTGTGTCTTTCTAGATTCTAAACAGTTTTAATATGTTAGATGGGTGAAGGGCACGATCTGTAGGTAAAACAAAAAACCCTAGCTTTGTAACTGGTCAAAATTAAAGGACACAGCAAGGCTAAGAAACGACCTTCTAGGAACACAGTCCAGTAGAAAGATAAGGACTCCAAATGTGGGCTACGCCTAGAGTCTTAATCTTCTAGTAGTCTCATTCAAACGGTAAAAGAAGCAAGTGAGGAACATCAAGATGGCTCAGGAGGTTAAGGTGCTTGCTGCCAACCATTACGACCCAAGTTTAATCCCTGGATCTACATGGTGGAAGGAGAGAACCAACTCCCATAAGCACAAAACCCACAAGTTGTTCTGCGACTTATGCACACTCGCACACACAAATAAATAAATGTAAATTTTTAACAAAAAGAAAGAAGTGATATTAATTTTGATGATATAGTTTATGAGCCCAGTATACTTAAAACGTATAACCTGATGTAAATAATATGAACATTAGTAATGAGATCATTCTGCGTTCCCCTTTTCAACTCAATTATCAAAATCTGGTGCTTGTTTTGAATTTATATCATATCTCGACCTGGAATAATACAGTTCAAGGGTTCAGTAACGACATGCAGCCAGCTGCTGCCAT
Organism: Ondatra zibethicus; assembly: GCA_004026605.1. Classification (NCBI taxonomy): domain Eukaryota; kingdom Metazoa; phylum Chordata; class Mammalia; order Rodentia; family Cricetidae; genus Ondatra; species Ondatra zibethicus. Next base: position 140,147 of record PVIU01001675.1, read on the forward strand.
GTTTTCACAGAGCAGGTCTGGAGATATTAGATGGAGTACAGACAAACCTTTGTGCTCTAAATCACTGTAGCAGAACTAGGATTCCAAATTCTCAGTGGTCATCTCCTTCTTCCCCTGCTGTGCTACAAACCCGGAGAGAGCAATAAGGACCCATCCCAGGGGTAGATATGAAGTCCCTCCTCCAGTGGGGAGGAACCTACTTGGTATCTCATGGAACAGGCCCCCTTGAGCCCACAAAAAGGTCTTAAGACACTGCTGACTGTCGAAGTGATTAAAGAGATTCTCATTAATCTTTAAAAGAGAATCTCATTATTTAAAGACTTAAAACCCAAAAAAACAGGAGAGACTAAAGAAATTGGTTTCTGTGCCTTCCCTGTCCCCCACGACAACAACTTTATTCCAGGGATACAGTAGTCCAAGTAGCTCAGATATAAAAGATGCCCTCAGATGCACAGTGAGACAGATAACTTAGGAAAGGATTGCTCTGTGTGTGTGTGCGCGTGCATGCCTATGTGTGTTTAAGCTGAGCCAAAAAGATTCTAAAAAGCAATTATCCATTTAATATCCATTTTTGTTTAAGTGAAACTTCAAAGGTAATTCCTTCCAAAGAATTTGGTCTCTGGTATCCAAGTGTCCAGTCAATGCTGTCACAAGCATGTCACTGAATGAGCCAATAAACGTGCTCCTCATGGAAGGCCATGTAGAAGACTCTGGGTCTAGAAAGCACAGGGCTACCCTAGGGTATGGTGGGGTGGGCACGCCCCCATGAGGGTGCATATGGAGGCCTGTGTGATGAGGCTGTGCAGCTGGAATATAAAATACTTGACGATCATCTCTGTGTTACCCTAAAGCACGGGCATGTCCTTGCGTGACTGGCATGGAACACAGTTCCCCTTGGGCTGTACACTGTGTCACTGCATTCCTCCTAAAACACAGAACATAGACTTCGAAGATTTGACTAAAGCTACTGGGGAGAGGTTTTATCTCCATGGCCTCACATGAGAAACTGGCGCGAACAGATGCTGTCCCCAGTCTAAAGCTGAGGGATGAGGATGACCCAGAGTCCTCCCTTCCACCCACACCTTATGGGACTGCCATGCATATTTGAAAGAAAAAGCCACGTCCGTTCATCTGCTTATCCTATGTCCCTAGCGGAAATAGTGGACAGTTCTGAAGTTTACATACAGTCTCTCATAGAAACCTCCGTGTGTGCAACAAGACCCATGGCTGACGTGTAAAATAAGTTCTGCTCCACAGCTGTACAAACTATGTATGGCGTTTCCCTTCGAAAGGCATTTCAAGATCTTGCAGTCATAAACACCATAGTATAGAAAATTCCATTTGATAGAATGCTAGATTAGCGACTATGGACTATGGACTATGTACGGCCATACGTCAGCATGCTGGAAAAGGTGGGATGCTTTGATAGATTTCTCTAGGTTTTTTTTTTCCTTGAAAGTAATTACACTAAATAATTGGATTATTTTACCTCAGAATTATGGTAGTTGTGTTAGCCATTTCTCAGGGAGAAACCTCATTTGTTACAGCTCTTCCCAAGAAACATGTGGCTAGATTTCATTTACTGCTAAAAGTTGGATCTACCTCCTGAGGGGAAAGGCCGGCCACGTCTGTCAGTCTTACACCTCACCCTTTGGCTTCTGAGGAATGTCAAGGCTAGCTGGTCAAAAGCTAAGGGAAAAAGCCATTGCAAGTTTATAGTTCCTTCCCAGGCCACAAATTTCTTAATTCGTGATGGTAAGCTGCAGCTCCTGAGCATGCCAAGTGCATTTTTTTAAAAATTTTCTTCTTTCACAACTTCTTCCCTCTTCAGATGAGAAGTTGGACTGGGAGTCTGGTGACTGGGCAGAGCCTTCGTTCATACCACAGAACCTTTGACTTGTATGTCTTGGCTATTAACATTTAAACTAGCAACGGCTGACCTTTAATGGAAAATAGATCACTCCACATCCTCAGAGCCAACTGTGCATTCCTCTCACTTATTTACCCTTGCAACACTGAAGTACACACGAGATCTTGTTGGCAGTGTCTTCCTTATTCAGATAAGTTATTTAATAAGCTCCTCAGAGATAGGCCTGCATTAATGGAAAATTGAAAAGAATCCTCCTTTTAAAATACTGTTTTCCTGAGTATGTGAAAACCCACCGTCTTCCTAGAGTCTGCCGTAGTTAGTGACACAATCCCTCAAGGGACCGGATGTCACATGAGTACCAGTAGCAAGACTCCACTGCATCGTCTTGATGGCTAGACAGTGCTTTTTAATAACTTGGAAGGGATTTTTTAAGTATTTCATGTAAAAAGCCATACAGATTTCTATGTCACAGATCATGAAGATCTTCAGACCAGAGTGCTGTAAAAAGCCACACAGCTCACCAAGCAGCCCATAGCCACATCTGCAGAGGAGAGCCCCCGGAAGCTCAATAGCAGGGATGCTTAAAAAGGGGGGGGGGGGCTGCCTGTGTGTTCACAGCCAAAGCCAGCTTTTGTAAGAGCAAAATTCTTGCTGCCTCGTACCGCCATTTTGTCTGCTTTAACTTGTTCTACGGCAGGCATTCTGTTCAAAGAGGTGTGTGAAGGAGGGCACTACTGAGTCTACACAAACATCCACACTCTCACACGCTGGCATTTAGATCCACACTCGACTTGCAAAATCTGAGCACAGAACCGTCCCCCATCCATCACATCTTCCCGCTCCTCATATTTTGGGGATCTGCAGGGTCCAGCTACAGACACTGTCTAGTCGGTAGAGGACACAAGAAACAAGTGCTGATGGAGGATCTCAAAACGGAGGGAGAAACTGGGGGAGGGGATTTAATTTCCTGCCCTCAGAAGCAAACTCCTTAGCGTTGCTTCATACATTCTTATCATTTCCCAACAGAAGTTTTTAAAGTCCAGTCCGTGAGACATGGCTGTTTGAGTAAGCAGGGCATCTTTAAGACACAGCCAGGGTATGTCTATAAATAGCTGTTGTGAGTGTCGTCGCAATGTGGGCTTAGTGATACGGAAACCGAGGGCCATCCTCTCAGGAGGACACCCTGGCTAGAAAGGTCCCCTGTGGCTGAAGTCATGCTCAGGGGCAGAGAAGATGGGACTTTGGTTAGGAGCCCCGTCCCATCGTACTCCTGAGACAGATCTCTCCTGTTTCTCAGCTGTGTGAGCTTAGACACCTCAAGCTGCCCCTCAGTTCCTGGAAAGTGAAGATTATAAACTGGCTCATCGCCTACTGTTTTTGTAAAACTGGGTGAGCTTAGAGAAATAAAGAACTTAATGCTGGTGGATATGGTTAAGGCTCATTAAGGCTGTTGCTAATGATTAACCATTGCTAGCACTCAGTACTGGCTATCTGCGTGTTGGTGATAGTAGTAATGATGGTAATGATACCTGTGGTTAATGAGGTTCCTCCAAGGAGCACCCCCCCCACACACACCCAGGTAGCATCAGACACAGGGAGTGGATAAGTGAATCTCTCCTTCGGTTTCCAGGGTGTTTAGTTGCTAGAACAACAGCAGTGTTTTCTCTCCTGGTGTAACTTCCTTTACGATGGAAATTTCTGGGATTTTAAGGGGACTTTCCTCCCCCTCCTCCTCCTCCTCCTCCTCCTCCTCCTTCTTCTTCTTCTTCTACTTTTCTTCTAGTTTCTCTGTGTAGCCCTGGCTGTCCTGGAACTAGCTCTGTAGACCAGGCTGGCCTCGAATTCACAAAGATCTACCTGCCTCTGCCTCTCAAGTGCTGGGATTAAAGGTGTGCGCCACCACCGCCTAGACAGGGGACTTTCCTTAATGCAGCATTTTCTTCTGAGGTCTGGGTCTCCAGGTTCATCTTCCCTGAATATCTACCTTCAACAGTAGAGTTCCAGAAGTGACCAGAGGAGTACTACCGAAAGAGCCTCTTCCACCACCACTGGGAGATGACCCACAAAATCAAGTCTCCTTAAACAGAGTGTCCTGAGTCCTCTAAGCCAAGGAACAGCCATGGACCCTCACCTATCGCCTTCTTTAGGTGCTTCTAGAACAGCCAAGCCTTATACAACTGTGCATTGAACCAATCTGGAAGCTTCTAAGAGAAATGGTCAAGACTCATCTAGAAAAGGAAGTGGTGAAGGAACAGGACAGTGTCACTCAGGGAAGGTTCAACTGCCTCCAGGCTGAGATGCTGTCAGGAACAATGTGAGAAACCGAGTCGAGAATGTGAAGAGCTCACAGACGGTCTGATCCCCGGCAGTGTGCACAGATTGTGGTTTCCTATCAAGGGGACATTGCCGTAACCTGAGAAATCCCCCAGCTGAATGAACATGATGATGACCCCGTTGGTGGGTGAGGAGAGCTAACTAACAACCCCCCACAAACACACATCTGGTGGGCAGAGCATGGTTCTAGAAAAGAATTATATATATCAGGAAAACCACATTAAAAATTCTCCTGTGAAGATGAAATGTGGCTTCTACACAAACTCAGGGATCTATAAAGACCTACGTTATAGAAGGTGGTCCCTGTCAGTCCTCTTCCCACTTAGACTTTCCCTCCTCACCACCCATAGTTTTAGAGTAGACTAGGGTCTCCTTAAAGGAAGGGACAAGATGTAAGCATCAAAATCTATCCCTATTTTTGGTTGTCCTGTTCCTGAAGCCACATCTGTGGGCAAGGTGGGACAGACACAGCCATTTATGCAAGCAAGGATCTTCACAAAATGAAAAATGATGAAATACCTTATTCTGACGTGAACACTCATTGCCATAGACAAAGCTAGCCTGGCAGAGTCAGAGGAGCCGTCAATGGACACAGTCCAGAGCTGCCAAAGATGTCCCCGGGGCTGGGCCCCTGCTGATGCATGAGAGACTGGCTTGCAGCAATGTGGCTCAGAGGCTTTAGGGAAGACATCTGACTGGAAAGAGTAGGCCATGCCTCACACATGGGAGACAGTCAGGGTAGAAGACCTCTCAGCTCTTCAAAATGAGCCAGTGGGAAACGTGTGGATACAGGTGCAGATATGAGTTCAAGTAATACAGAAAGTTCTCTGACAGCTGGGAGGTGCCTGGAGGCAGTATCGCTTCTCCGAGGACCTGAAACAGCTAACCGTAAAAGTCAGTTGACTTTGAGTCTGAGTTTGTATCATGGAGCAGACCGCGCATGCAGACCGCAGGCCCCACCTAAGCCTCAGACTAAGCTTATAAGAACCAGGGCCCTCCAGTGCGGGCAGGACAGCTGCTTGAGAGAAGCAGGGACATTTGCCCACTAAAGGGATCAGCAGGGAGCAGCCACGGCAGGGGCCCTGAGTCCCTGCACATATCTTAAGCAAGTGCCAGAATAAGAATGTCCCTCCAAAGCTCCCAGGAGAGTATGACCTCTTGAAATAGGCAAGCTTAGTAGAGGGCATACAGGGCTGAGGGCATCCCAATCCAGAGAGAAGAGCCACTGTGTTCAGGATAGACCATTTGAGGAGACGTAGGGGAGCCAGCCCTCCTCAGTCATGCTGGCGAAGGCATTGCCTCTTCCTCTCTTCCTGAACACCACTGTAGAAGCCAAGCCAAGAATTTTAATTTTTTTGGAATGGCTCTGTCCTGGTAGACACTAAAACGACAGGAAAGGTTCCCATCAAAGGACAGTTCCACTGTCATTGATGCAGGACCCGGGGATGCTTAAAAAAAAAAGTACCTTTCTGGGAACACTACCTCAGAAATGAGAGGGCCTGAAGGTTCTCAAGGAGCAACTGGGGCATAGGCAACAGGTACCACGCTCCGCTATTGCTACTTTGTCCCCTTCCGAGTTTAGAAGAATTCATACAAACCAAACTGTACGTGAGGCAGAGCCTGTCCCCGCTGGGGCCATCTCTTCCACTCCCCAACTTCCTGCTTCAACGTAACAGAGTCCAACAGTCAAACTGCTGCTTTTGCTTGCAAGACTTTTCTACAAGGACCAGCTGGATCATGAAGAGAGACAGTCTCAGCATAGTGTTCCTACAGAGCAAGCAGCCATGTCAGCTGAGCCCCATCCCTGCCTGCAACAAGCCAGAGCCCCATGCAAATCCCATGAGGAGACATCAAGCTGGCCAGGTTCTCCCGGCCACCCGTTCTTCTGCTAAGGCCAAATGTTGGAAATTTTGTCCTAGTTGTTTGAACACAAAAACACTTGTCCAGGATTTGCAAGTTTAATTTCTTCTTCCCCACAGATAATTCATCCCGTATTGATTTTCTCCGATAAGTGTTATGGCAAAAAAGAGTTCTGCAGTTTATTCTCGTGTGTGTGTGTGTGTGTGTGTGTGTGTGTGTGTGTGTGTGTGTGTGTGTGTGTGTGTATTTATTAGTACCTAATGCATGCTAGGCAATATTCTACCACAGAACTGTACACCCAGCCTGAGAAATTTTTAAAGTCTTTGTGTATGTTGTATATGCATGTATCTCCCTCTTCCTCCCCTTTCCTCCCCTCCTCTCACTCCTCTCTGTGTAGGGTCTCTCACTGGGATCTGAGGCTACCCATTAGGCTATGCTGACTGGCCATGGAGCCCCAGGGAACCTGTCTTCTCCTCTATAGTCTCAGGATTACAAGCTTGTGACACTGTGGTTGGCTTTTTTACATGGATCTAGGAATGGAAACCAGGTCTTCGTGTTTGTACAGCAAGCTCTTGCAGTCTACGCCATTTTCCCAGCCACTTCAAAGTAGTTTAACCATGTTTTCTTATCCACATGATTTTAAAAATTCAGACAACATATACAATTACAAAATGCAAATGTAAAAGATTCCCTGCCTCCACTCTATTTTAATCTTACTTAGCAGACCTGAGCTCTTTCAAAAACTCTAAACATTATTCGTTCTTTTTTTAAAGTTTATTTATTTTTATGTATATGGTGTTCTATCTGCATGTATGCCTGCATAGCAGAAGAGGGCATCGGATCCCATTATAGATGGCTGTGAGCAACCTTGTGGTTGCTGGGAATTGAACTCAGGACCTCTGGAGGAGCTGCCAGTGCTCTTAACCACATTGTTTCTTTGTGTGTGGTGCATACACTCATCCATTTATTGAGCCATTTGCCTTGGACACTGCTGTTAGGTTACCCTTTGGTATTCTTACTAGTAAGATATTCCTGTCTGGCCTTTGGCACCAACCAGCTGATAACTTTGTCAAGTTAACAGCTCAGTGTTACTGTTTCCACATCTGTACAATAAGGAAACTGGTTTTGAGGGCCATTAGGGTGTTTTAAAACAGGAAAAGAAAAGAAGAAGCAGAAGGAAAAATTACTTGCATATGAAATTTAAAGATAAATTATTCTGAACATTATGTGGATTTAGATATTAAAAATGTATCCCAATTTTAACTTCCTTATCCTCTGCCTGTTACCTACCCACTTGGATTCTTTGCATGTGACTGGCTTCCTTTCTGCATGTGACTTACCCATAGCACATTCGTTTTTAGTATCAGTCTCCAGAAACACTTCACAAAAGAACCAGCTCGGGCAGCAGTTGTGTCTTGGGCATCCTCATCAACAATGCTGCCCATTCTACCCCCGCTGAGGTCTTCTCTGCTTCCTTGTTCAGGACATGTTATTGCATCTTTATGCATATCATGCCTGTAGCATGATGGACCCAGAGGGGAGCCATGTCTTCTTTCTATACAGGAACCAACTTTGACATTTCATAATTTAGAGACAGAGGAGAAATGGGGCCTGTGAAGGTAAAGAGTCACTTAGGGATGACTAAAGTTCTCAGCAAGCCCCAAAAAAGATCCCGGAGTCACTTCTCAAAGCAAGTACAAACACAATTCATTTTTGACTGATAACCAAATAAAATGGAAAATGGGCACGGGTACAGCCTGCCACTGCCTGGAACACGATGGAGTGCCTCACAGATGCCAAATTAGGAACTCTGTTGCCAGGTTCACAAACACACTTCTTTGGGGATGGAAGTTTCTTATTTTGGACACTACAAAGCCAAAATTGTAACTACTGTTATTATAGAAGTGCCAATACTTAGGTTGTATTTTCATAAATACAAATATGTGAATTCCTTTCCTTCTATTACAAGGCATATTTCCTTCTCCTACATACGCCTGTCAGTCTCTTCATGGGGATTTAGTGGCGTTTGTGTATAACGCACTGTCATGATAAGGAAACCCAAAAGAACACTAGCCTGGCCCAGGGAGGCCTGCCTGATGGGTAGGAGATGCCACTGATGCCGCTCCTGACAGGGCCTTGGATCAGCCTGCAGGAAGGAGGAAGAACATGAGACAGTGTTAGGTGGGGCTCAGGAGGACATGGGCTTTGAAGTGGGCATAGGAGACTCAAGACCCCCTCAGTAGACTGAGAGAAGCAGACGGAGGCAGGACTCTACAAATAGAAAAACGCATGGGAAAGATGGAGGAGGAAGAAACCAAGGACACTAATTTGGGAGAATGAAAATATGTTGCCGAACCAGTGCTGAAAATGGGGTTTTAGGACCATCTGGCATCGACTGCTGGGATTATGGATGTCAGGTGTTGTTAGGAGGAGAAATTAGATTAAGGTGAGAGACACTCTGTTTGGGACATGCTAAGTTACAAGCTATGTGGGAGTACCAGAACTGTCTTCCAAGTCAAAGGTCAGGGAATGAGAGAGAAGCCGGGTCTACACAAAGAGGAGCATGAAGAAAGTCTAGGTCCAACCTGTGGCCTTTGGCCATGAGCATCCCAGTCCAGTCATGGATGCTGCACACCATGTTTGAGGGTGAAGATAGTTTGTTGCAGTGTCAGGAAACCCCTTGAATCTTGGGATATACCAGATTTAGAGAGCACAGGAAAGATCCAGAAAGGAAATCAAACCAGGGTCAGAAACAGGAAACCGAGGATGGTTTGCTGGTGACCACAGGGGACAAGAGTGCATCAAGACGGGGGTGGGTGAGTCACTTGCCACAGATCCACCAGAAAGGCAGTGGGACTGCAAGACTGCCGACCAGCATGGCAAGGCCTTTACACCCAGTGTGACAGCATACGTGAACTTTTGAAAGATTTGCTTGGATGCTGGAAGTCCCAGAGTCCTTCCAGGGCGAGCATCACAGCAGAACCTTATCAGACACAGGCAGCCTAGAAGTAGGGATGGCTGACTTGGGTTTCATATTGGGTTCAGGGTTGGATAAGGCTCTGCTTTGATGATCTCCCAGGCCTCTGGGACTTACAGCGTGTGTGCATGCGTACGTGTGTGTGTGTGTGTGTGTGTGTGTGTGTGTGTGTGCATGCGTATGTGTGTGTAAGAGAAAGAGATGTGTGTGTGACTCTGTTATACACACTAATAAATGCCAAATTTGGACTGATTTCCTTGTTCAGTAGTTATCTTAAAATGAGTTTCTTTGATTAAATCTTTTTAAAAAAATTTATTTTTATGTATACAGTGTTCTGCCTGCATGTATGCTTGTGCACCAGAAGAGGGTGCCAGATTTCATTATAAATGATTGTGAGCCACCATGTGGGTGCTGGGACTTGAACTCAGGTCCTCTGAAAGAGCAGTCAGTGTTCTTAACTTCTGAGTCATCTCTCCAGCCCCCTACAGTGATTAAATCTTAAAGGACTCATGAGGCCATGTTATAAGATCTCAAAGCTTACTAGGATCCTATCTTACATTTTGAATTTCCACTTTAAATTTAAATACCAGCCCCAGAATGGGTAAACAGATTTTCCAAGAATACAAATGTCCATGGCATCACCAGAGTGAAAATACTGGAACATTTCTATTTTGCTGACTCTGTGTTCTTACTTGTAAATAATTTCTGTGGTAGTTAGTTGCTTGACCTCTAAGATTGCTTCTGTAGAAAAAAGCAGCTGGGGTGTGGCTCAGTGCCATTCAGCTCGATGGAACAGATACATCTGAGGACTTTAATTAAGTTTGGTAAATATTGATTTAGTAGTTTGTCTGTGAGTAGCGGTGAAGGTGCTGTCGAGAAGAAGTTGGAAAGGGACCCTAGGGAAGAGGGAGAGCTGCTGTTTCGTAAAGACTTTAGAGTGAGCAGGTAATAGCGATTTGTTTTCAAAGATGTGACCCTTGACCCTCAGTAGTAAGTCATTCTTACAAACACTGGCTGCACAACCTTGTTTCGGGTCTGCTCAGCATAGCTGAAATGGAAACCACAGAAGACATGGTAGAAGCCTCTACAGTGGAAAGTTAGAGAAATACTAACCATCCCTAAATACGCCAATGCTTTGTTTCACTGTAAGATGTTGAGTTAGTTACTCTCCCTCCACCCCAAGTCTTCAAAACCTCTTGGAAATTTTATACCTAAGATCTGAAAGGTCCTCCACATGTTTCTCACAGGGAGTTTTCTTTGGTGTTTCAGTTAAACATGAGATCATTGATTCTGCCCAAAGCATTGACCAAAAAGGTTAGCAAACAGACTTGTTCAAAAGTGTACTTTGTCTGTGCTGTGAGTTAGAGCATTTTCAACTGGGAACAGCTTAGCACAGCTTTTATAGGAATCAACAACTAATACCTTCCTGCTGTTTCCACTGGCCTTTGAAGCAGCAGAAATGAAAATCATGTCAGGCATTTCTCCATGATGCCTAGTTAAACATCCAGAACCTGACCCTGCATTCCTCCCCCAAAGAGGCTGAACACCAGTGTTCCGCGTGGTTTGATCGATCAGGCTTCCCCGTGACCGCGGGCATCATCTAAGCCCATCCTGAATCTTGTCTGCTCTGCCAGGCTACAAACCCTGATCACTTGGTGAGGTTGTGACCATATTGGAGCAGACTCTGTAGCCTTCACTGAGGACCCTGTGGCCATTTCCTCCTGTCAAGCGTTGGCTCTGCACAGATCTGCATGAGAATTCTCCACCTCTCTGGGGCCAGTTGCAGGATTCAGCTCTGATGAACAATCTCATCCATACTTGACAGACCACAGCTCCCCAACCACTTGGTCCATATTCTCCTTGGTCACAGGAGAAATAAAGTCACCCTTCAGTTTTTCCAGAAATTCCCAGGAAGATTATAAAGTGGAAGCACTTGCTCTCTCTCTCTCTCTCCCCCTCTCCCTCTCTTTCCCTTCTCTCTCCCCCCTCTCTCTTTCTCTCTGGAGAATGACTTCAAACAGAGATCAGCTTTATTAATTGAGACACAAGGCTACTGTCTTTCTGTTGTGGAGCCAAACATGACTCTTATTCTAAGTGCAAAGGACAGATCTCTCTGAAAGCAGCTCCAGTCGTGTGCGGAGTGTAACCAGGCCACTTCTTCCTTGAACCATCTTGTGTAAATTAATTGTGTTCAGTTCTGGCTCTGGATGGAGTCAACAAAATTTATAAAAGTTTCAAAATGAATTAAAGATCAAAGAATGGGACTTCGTATAGAAACCTATGCTATTTGGCAATACATGAAATACATACATACTTATTCCCAAGAAGGGGTCACTTTTAACTTGACTTTACCATTCTCTTGTGGTATTTTGTACAAAGCCCACATCTTTGTCCCTGTTCTCACTTTCATTCTTAGGGAAATATGTTTGAATTTGTAATTGTTTTTGAACTCATAACCCCCCTAAGGCCAAGTAATATGATCTCATTTGGCTTCTTTTTTTTATTTTGCTCTTTTTAAAATTAATTTTGAAGTTAACATTCAAACTGGTGGATTTCATTATAGCATTTTCATACACATATGTGATTGGTATTTTGTGATTTACATATTAATTATGTAAATGAACTTTCTCAGGATTGTTATTTTTATGCCTTTTACAATCAGCAATAATAAGCCAGTGCTAAGCAAACCAAGCTGCTATGTGTTTTTAATTGTATGAGATCATAGATTGAGGCATAAGTAACTGAATACAAACAAAATTGGTGAAACACTAGCATAGTAAAGTTTTAGAAAGAATTTAATCAACCCCTGAACTGAAGCCTCCTGGGTTTTATATTGCACTCTTTGTAAATTCTCAAAATTAATGTCTTCACCTTTCTCATCTCTGGATACTTAGCTAATTTCACCGGAGGAAAAAAAGAGATTTGGGGGATGCCCAGGGCTCAGAGTCAAAACTCTGTCTTCACTGTGAAATTCCCGAAAATTCTCCACTCCTGTCCACAGACCTCTTCCTTGTGCTGCATGAACTCCAAAGGGCAAAGCGCTGTAGTCAGAATGTTTGTTGTCATCCTTGACAGCGCTGAAGCTGTCCTGTGCAGTCCTCGCTGGGTGTTATGGGAGGGCGGAGGCCGCTGGGTGTTATGGGAGGGCGGAGGCTGCACTCCTTGTCTTCAAAGTGCTGTGAACAGCAGGACCCGGGAGATGCTCAGCAGCTCTTCCCCTTGCAATGGCTTCTGGGCCCTACAGTCAAAATGACAGGAAATGTGTAAGAAATATCTTTATTCCTAAAGCACACCTGCTCTCGGTCCTTGTTGGCTGAAGGGTCTCTTGGTGGCTATGAATATTATATCTTTATCAGTGCAGACAGGGGACAGATTAATTCTCACCACTCGGACCCAGACACTGCTCCCAGGAGACATACTGGGAATTTCCAATTAGCTTAAAAGTTGTTTTCCAGAAATTTCTTTTCTGATAGTTTACGTTGAGCTTGGGCATCAATCCTCCAGAGAACGGACTGATAGTTAGTACAGTTGCACATCTTTTAGCAAATCTCTACACTGAGTACTTGGAGAGAAAGACCCTGCATGGGATTGTGCCAACCAGCCAGCCTCTGTCATCAAAACACCTTCAACTGTCAAAATCTAATGGTCCTAGATGCTGTCCCTGCAAGGAGCCATCAAAGTGAAGAAAGGCATTGGGAGGAAACTATGACCCCAGTTTTTTGTTTTTGTTTTTGTTTTAATTACATCGAAGATCAAGGTTCTTTCATACTGGCCCGGCGTGCCTGGTGAGGTGAATGAAGCAAAGGGCAGACCCAGATTCTGAGCTCTCTAACCTTCCTCTTCTCCTGTTTGTAAATGGCCCGTGACAGGCGCGTCACAGAAACTCTGGGCGGTCTTGTTTCCTGCAGTATTGAAACTTGGAGAACAGTAGGGTGTGTTAAGAGTAGGGAAATTCTTAGACTTTCTGAATTGGGGGTGTGGTGAGAAGAGGAGAAAAAAAGAAGTGGGGGAGAATCTGATGGATGAGTTGTGTCTAACCAAAGATTGGAGACCAGGAAATTGAAAGCGGGCTTGTGACTAACGCTTTCAGGAGCTCATAGCCAGGGTTTCTTACACAAGCAGGATTTCCGAAAGGTTTGTTGTAGCTTCATTTTCAGAGAAAAACCAGCAGGATAAAGAGGTGGAGAGACCAGACAAGCCATTTTTTTGTAACGACAAACAATTTGTGTGTGATTTCCAAAGAGCATGGACAGATGTAGCTTTCTGGTGTCTTTGACTCTCTTTGCCCTCTCATCTCTGTGATAATCAACTTCCATAGATGCAACCAGGTAAACGTGGAGACAGCAGTTTCAAATGGCACATTTTCTTATCTCAGGGATCTGCTGTCAAGTCCATTTAAATAAAACTGTTGCTCACGCGTGAACCAAATCAGACACTTGAAGATTCATAGTCAGTGTTTTACTTTCTTGTTTCTGCCTCTGTTTCTCGAATATTGTGATCTTAATCACAGGCTGAAGCACTGGAATTGGGAGAATAACAATCCTGGTGAGGTTCTTCATTTCTATTCTAACATATAACAGGAGCCAAACCACTAGATTGTTCTGAGCAGTGCGCAGACAACTCTACGGCATTTGGGGTTAACACATCTTGTAGTTCTTCCTATGTTTTTAAAAAAATAGACTATCATAGTAGAAAATTAATGGCAGCAGGGACTTGAGGCAGCCGGTCTCTCTGTGTTCACAGTCAGGAAACGGAGACTATCTAGTTCTTCCTCGAGCAAGATTTGTTTTATGGAAAGAATCAAAACCAGTGTAGGTGGTTCCGGGGAGCCCTCCTCCTTGATAGAAGGTCTGTGGTCTCCGGAACAGTCCCGGCACCACCCAGCTATTTGCTGATGCAGGTCACACTTAAATTGTCTTCAGAGACATCTGTTTCTCCTGCCATCGGGAAGAGCAAGGCTGGCAGCATAGGGAGCAGGCCTTTGGCGAAAGCCCCCAGGGACGGCATCAGCCAGGCATTGGAGCATCCTCCACAGCTGGGAGGGGCCAGGGAAGGCAGGTGTGGGAAGGGCTTTGAGGAAATCAGGCGAGTGCTGCCTGCACAATGGTTTCTGGAGCCGGTGGGTGGCTTTTACAAGTTCTATTCCTAGTCCTGCTCCTAAACACACGAAGTAGGATCACATGTGCCCCACAGTCTACCAAACCACACAGACATCTGGAATCTCAGCAGCGGCTGAGCTGCTTTTAAAGCACTCAAAGTTCAGTGGGATCCCATGAAGCCCTTTGTTATTAAAAATCTTTGATGCCTTGCACAGATTAAGAATTGAGAACTATCCTTTCTTTGCTGCTTTCAGTTTTCCAGAAAGGATTTCTTTGCCTTTCCGTGAATGTAGGTGACATCTTTTCACTGAATTATTGTCAAAGGCACAGGAAGGATGTTAGAACTTGCAATGCTCCTCCATCTAATGACACCTGTTAACAAACCTTCAGCTCTTTTGCCTGCCCCTTCCATTCTTTTTAGTGCTTTGAGTTTCTTGAAACTTCGTTTAGCCTGGGGACAAAAATAAGCAAACAAAAGTCATTTGGCAAATATTTTCTTTAATGTGTGTAGTGCGTATGCATGATGAATGTGTGTTTGTGTGCAAGATGTATGTGTGTATGTGTAGGCTAGGGGTTGATATCTGGTGTCTTCCTCCATTGCTCTCTGCCTTTAATGTGGAGGCCAGTCCTTCCACTCAGCCTGGAGCTCACTGCTTCTCCTGGTACTTTGCTATCCTGCCTCGGGGACCCCTGTCACTGCCTTCTGAGTGCTGAGATTACAGGTGTGCCCAGCTGGAGGCAGAAGTTTCTGTCCTGCAAGCTGCTCCCAAGTAAACGGAGTCTTAATATTAATTACAAATGCTCAGCTAGTAGCTCAGGCTTGTTACTAGCTAACTCCTACATTTAAATTAACCCATATTTCTTACCTATGCTCTGCCACCTGGCTCAGTACAGCATGCCCATCTTGCTTCTCTCCGCTCACAACTCCCTGACTCCACCTTTCTTCTTCCCAGCATCTCAATTTGACTTTTCCACCTAACCTTATCCTGTCCAGCTATTGGCCAGCCTTATAGTGACATGTATTTACACACTGGAAAGGAATATTCCACACTCCGCTTGGATGTGGGTTCTGAACTCTAAAGTTCATGTTTGGTGCAGCAAAGTGTTTATCCACGAGCTACCTACTCCCCGTTCACCCCACTTTTTTCAAAGTTTAAAATTGAGTGCACAACTTTGCCTTCTCATGGAACTTGACCTGATTGTTCAGGCCCCGATTCATCTGAAGTTCCTGTGGCCAACCATAGGCGGCTGTGCTTGCCTGACTGAACAAAATAAAGCAGGTGTACAGATAACCCAAACAAGAAAGAAAGCCTCTGAGTAAAAAAGTGGGGTTTTAGCTGCTCAGTAACTTCTATTTTTAAAAAAACTGAAAATTCATCTGGAAAGACGGCTCAGCACATAGGAGGTGCACAGGTATACATGCCGGCAAAAACACCCACACACCCATGAAAATACATCACTATAGCTAAGGAGAGCTTTGAACCCTTGATCTTTCCAACTTCTGGGATTACAGGTACGAGTCAGCATGCCCAGCTTTATTGCTGTTTTTGGAGCAGGGTTCTTGTAGCCCAGAATGCCCTCAAATCTTCAATCATCCTGCCTCAGCTTCCCCCATCATCCAGTTTGAAGTGAAAAACTCATATTATAAGTATTATAAGTATTGAGTCGATAGCAGTGAAGGAGGCAAAGCAGACTAACTGGAATCTATAAAAATAACTTCAAGTGGTGTTAGCTTTCTTGTCCTAATAAAATTTTCCCTCCAAATTTGTCTACAAATAGCTCATCTACATTTTTTTCTTAATGCTTCTTCTGGTTCTTTTACAACACGGCTGTTGAAAATCATACAACAGCTTCAATCATAGTCGGTTAAGTGGTCTTTTAAATTATTTACGTGTGGAGTGGGTGGGTTTGCGCAGGTGCGTGCAGTACCCCTGGAGGCCAGAAGAAGGCGACGGATCCCCTGGGCCTGTTAACAGGCCTTTGGGAGCCTTGGTCTGGGAACCTAACCTCGACCAGAGCAGTGCTTGCTCTGGATCAGAGAACAGAGCCATCCCCGCAGCCCCTTCCATTGGGTTAAAATGAGCCATTGTCATCATTGCCCGCTTTGTCCAGAGCGGATCAACCAACCCCTTTCACTATAATGACTTGTGCCATATTCAGGGTCCACCTCGTGTCAGGCGCCCGTGAGAAACTGAGTATAGGGGGTGTGTCTCTCCACCTGGGATGCGCCCCCTCTCTGAAAATGTCGCTTTTCTCTCTGTGTGTCCCCAGGGATCCTCTGAAGCTTCAGCAGCTGCAGAACCAAGTGCGCTTGGAGCAGGAAGCGGGCGCCTGGCCCCCGGCGCCCCCAGGTCTCCCTTGCAACAGCAGCAGCAGCGGCAGCAGCGCGCCCCCGTCGCCGCCCTTCCCGCCGCCGCCCGCCTTCCCCGAGCTCGCGGCCTGCGTGTCGCCGGTGCCCGCGGAGCCCATGAGCGCGCTGGCCTCCCGCGCCGCCACTATGCAGTCCTCCGGCTCCTTCAACTATGCTCGCCCCAAGCAGTTCATCGCGGCGCAGAACCTGGGTCCCGCGTCGGGGCTGGCCACGCCCGCCTCCAGCCCCAGCTCGTCCAGCCTGCCGTCGCCTCTGTCCCCCACGCCCAGGCCTTTCGGCCGCGCGCCAGGGCCACCCTTCGTGGAACCGGAGGCCATGTGGGGACCGTCCTCGCCGTCGCCGCCACCGCCGCCGCCACCCGTCTTCAGCCCCTCGGCGGCCTTTCCGGTGCCCGACGTGTTCCCACTGCCACCGCCGCCGCCGCCACCGCTGCCCAGTTCCTCGCACTGCGCCTCGCCCGCCCGCTTCGGCCCCGGCCAGACGCCCGCAGCCTTTCTCAGCGCCCTGCTGCCCTCGCAGCCGCCACCAGTCGCTGTCAACGCCCTGGGGCTGCCTAAGGGCGTCACCCCCGCGTAAGTGACACCGGAGCACCTTCCGCACCCCGGGACAGTGAGCTCCACACACACACACCTCCTCCCAAGCCTGCATGCCCAGGAGTCCCAAGTAGCATCTGACATCCCTCCCTTTCCATCACCCTGGTCTTCAGACATCACATCCGGCAATCAAGTGGCAATCCGTTTCCATTACCTAGATTCTGTCCCTTCTGAATGCAGCTGCTTAAAATTCTCAAAAGCAAAATCTCCACAGTGCTTCCCATAATGAAAAAGGTGGCCACGCTGCCATTTATGCAGCGTACAGGTTACGTTATTTCATTGGGCACACTACTAAGATATATCCCTGTCCCACGAGCATAACATGATTCCACAGTCACTAAACTGACACGGAATCCCAGTCTGTCTGACTCTCAAGTCCATCCCCTCACCTCCAAACTGAACCCTATTTCAGCTCAGCTCAGCGTTACATACACTAGATGGGGTTTGGTTGAGTTTATACTTAGTGTCTTAGAAAGACTAAACATAATTAAGAAGCAACACTTTAAATACATCTAGTGAGAAGGGAAAACTGTACATGCCTGCCTTAGTTACTTTTTTTGTTGCCTGCCATGATAAAACACCATGACCAAGGCTACATACAAAAACAAAGAATGTAATCTGAGCCACACGTCTCCTGACTGTTAGAATCTATGACCTTCATGACTACCAGGTAATCTATGACTACCAGGCAAGCAGGTAGGCATGGTGCTGGGGGCATAGCTGAGAGCTTACATCTGATCCACAAGCAGGAGGCATGGAGACAGAGATTGGAATTGAAACCTCAAAGCCCATCTCCTGTGACACACCTCCTCCTACAAGGCCACACCTCCTAATCCTTCCCAAACAGTTCCACCAACTGGGGACCAAGCATTCAAATACATGAGCCTGTAGGGGCCATTCTCATTCAAGCCACCACAATGCCCTTGCATATTAACGTGGACAAATAAGGGAGCGTGACCTCAAGAGGGAAGTTACATAGTGGTTCAGCCTCCAGGCATCAGATCATTTGCTTCTTCTCTCAGCTTTTTTATTGCAGATTATCTAAAGTCTGCTGCTCCTAATCTCATCCTGACAACCTTAAAATTCTTTAAAATTGTACAAGTTATTTATAAAAGCACAGTAAAACGTTCTAACCAGATACCATGCAGGTATTGACAAGATTTGCTGGAAGATAAAGTGAGTAAAAGCTAAATTAGCTCTTCTTTCCCAGCATATTTCAAAAAAAAGAAAGTGTGGAGCTGAGGGTGTAGCTCTGTCAGCAGAGGGCTTCCTTAATGTGGAGGGAGCCCTGGGTCCAGTCCCCAGCACTCCTGTGATCACACCATTCCCGTAGAGGCAAAGCAATCACAAGTTTAAGATCATCCTTCTTTAAACACTAAACTTGAATCCAGTCTGGGATCCCTGAGACCCTCTCTCAAAAAGCGGGGCTCAGAATGGTGCCGGTGAGAAAGATGGGTCAGTTAGGAAAGGGACTTATCCCCAAACACGAAGGCCTGAATTCCGCCCAGGAATCTACATGGCAAAAGGAGAGAACGGACTCCTGCAAGGTGTCCTCTGATCTCCACATATGTGTCTTATGTGAAGGGACACACATAAACACAAAAATGGAAAATAGAATGTTAAAAGAGGAAATATCAGCCAAGAGCAAGCTAGAACCTGTGTCTCGACTCTTCCTACTGAAATCGTACTGCAGAGTTTGCCAGATGCCCAGAAACAAGAGAGGAATAAAAGAGCTTATATTTATTTGTAGTTAAATCTTCCCCTGGTTGGGATACAGTTACATCACAACACACGGCCACTGCTGTAGTTAGCCTTAACTGGGGAGTGGTAGGGTCTTGTTTGTTGGGCACTTTCTAAATGCTGATTAGAATTTCATGGTTGAAATCTGGCTTCTTCCCAAATACTAACTGAAAATAGTATAGTCAAAATAAGTATAGAAGTCAAAAAATAGATTCCTATAGTAATGATACGATAATGGGCTTCTGTTCAAAGTTGAGTCAGAGTTGGCCCGAGGAAAACTTTTTCCCAGTTTTCTGGTTTGAGCCTTTATTTTGCTGGTAGAAAATGAAGCGTTAGCTACTACAAAGAGGCCAGCTATCGATTCATGAAGTGAGAGGATGCAGACAGCTCCATCAATAAAACGCTACCAAATCTTGCATCCAGGAAGTTAACCAAGTACCATATAAATAATCGTCCCTAATACTGCTCACACAGAATTGGATCAGATTCGTCTTTCAAATGCACCATGTGGCCAGGACCTTAATCATCTGAAGTGGAGACAGGGGTCCATCCTGAGCCTTGGTTTTGACATTCTCTAAGAATTGTGGTTCTGAGGGCTTGCATCCTGTAAGAGGAGCGCTTGTTCATTATCACCAGCTGCCGTGTGTCACAATTACTTTTCGGAGCCAACATATAATTATCACCACAAAAGAGTCCAGACATTCCTAACATTTCTTCGAAACTGAATGGAGCAGCCACGCTGATTTGCGCCTGCGGAAACTGTACCAAGAGTTGCTAAACTCTGTGCCACCCAGTAGTAGTGCCACACTAGGTCACAGGTCCTCAACTCCACACCAGCTCAGTAAGTCATGATAATGTGGCTGCCCTCTTGTCCTAAACGAACTTCCCCTCCCCTGAAGAAGCCAGTCTTTGGGTTTAGTGAACAAGTAACATGTGTTCCTCTAACATGGGCATTTCAGTCTCCGGGGGCTCTTTGTATGTCAGTGCCAGGTCAGGTCTGGAGCAGATCAACTCCATCCCCTAGGATCAGGTAGGCATTGTGGCTTTTGCTCACCCTAAGTGTTAGCCTCTGTCTCATAAGAGGTGTGGCCTAGCCACAGTGCTCCAGCCTCTTCTGCTTGGTTTTTGAGACAGCATCCGCTCCCTTCTGGCATCTTCCTCTTAAGTACTAGGATGGCATCATATGCCACCAAGTCCGTTACAGTGAATCAGTCAACACCCCACCCTGTCTCTCCCAGTCCCTCTCCTTCCTTCTCCCTGCTCTCATCTCTCTGTTTCTTTCCCTCCACCTCCCACCTCTTGTCTCTGGCTTTTTTAAGCCAAGGTCTCATGTAGTCTATCCTGGCCTCAAACCCATAAGTAACTGGAGTCCCCTTGAACTCCTGATCTCCCTGTCTCTGTCTCCCAAGTGCTGAGATTAAAGGCGTGTGCCGCCGTGCCCAGAGTGTGATATCTCTCGATTTCCTCTTTTTTATGACTAGAGCTTTGGCTTGAGATATTGCCCCACGTTTGTCAGAAATAAGAGCATGTGCCTGCATATCTTTCTTGTGGGTGCACTCAGCCAGCTGTGTGCAAGCCCTCCAGTGCCCTCCTCTTCCCCTGGTTTATAGGAAGCAGGCAGTGGGGGCACTGTCACAGTGCTCTGTGCAGTGAGGGGTTTCCCCGTGTCTGGAAGAAGCCTGAGCAGAGAGATCTTGCTGCAACCTAGTCTCTAGTAGTGTGATCCAGACTGAAGAAACGCAGTCCTCCGGGTCTTAAGAAGACATTTGATTGTGACAGGCTCAGTTTGCAGTTAAATTTTAGGTCTCTGAGCATTTAACTCATTTTTCAAGTCAAGCCATTGGTTAAATAGTAACCAATAAAAATAGAACCCAGCAGACGAAGGGGCATTGGACCTGGCAGGCATCTTATTATTCCAGTCTTCCTGAGACAAATAGGTGAGTGCCTTGGCATTCCCCGCTGAAGGAGTTGGAAGCATCCCCTGGGGTCCTGTCACTAGACACCCACAGAAAGATGTTTCCTGTCCTGGGCCTGTGTTTCCCAGCAGCTTCACAGGCCTCTCGTGCCTCTGCGCAGGTAGGCGGAGGCTCTGTGAAAATGTCTTTGACCAGGGGTAGCTCAGACAGGCGCCGGCGGGAAGGACACAATACCAGTCATAGAGTGTGGTGCGTGCGCCCTTCTTTCCTAACAGAAGACAAGGGGAAGCTAACCCTAGCCCTTTAAATAAGAGCTTATGGTACTCGATTTTCTATGCTTTAGCCATTTTAGTATGGAAGTAAACTTCAGTTCAAAAATAGTACTTATAAAACAAATACTATCTTTAACCAGACCGTGTGGCACATGCCTTTAATCCCAACACTCAGGAGGCAGAGGCAGGTGGATCTCTGTGAGCTCGAGGCCAGCCTGGTCTGCTCTCAGAGAGAGAGAGAGAGAGAGTTCCAGGACAGTCAGGGTTACCCAGAGAAACCCTGTCTCAAGAAACTAAAACAAACACACAAAACAACTATCTTTTTACATATTCTTGAATGTATGACACCCTCGAATATAGAAAGCATCACAGAGTGCCTGCTCATCCAAGCCCTGAAATGGTTATGGAACTGAGTTACCCTCAGGCCACTCAACTTCTGTAAAGGGTTTAGAGTGGCTGGAAAGACAGACAGACAGACTGGAACTCCAGCTGTCAGACTTTGCAGTTGTGCGAGAACTGACCTGAAGGAGTACCAAGGGGAGGGTGTGTGGTGGTGACGTGACCCGGAAGCGCTTACCTTCCAGGTGCGCTTCACATGCTTTTGCCCCAACCACATGAACACTGTTGAAAATGACAAGTGGCTTACTGTCAAAGCCAGAGGGGACAGTTCTGTGGTGTCCTTTGGACAGCTGGACCTAATGTATACACACAGAAGTACTTAGCAGGGGAAGCCTGTTCCAAGTTGTTTACTGGCTCAGGTTTGCCCTGAGTGCCGGATTTTGTGAAGAGGTCTGAGTACAGTTTACTTTAAATAAGTTGGTTTTTTTTTTTTTTTAGTTGTACAAATCACCTAAAGAGAAAACTCCCCCCTCCATCCCCGCTTGTCAGCAGCTGCCTGTTTGCTCCCTAATGAGCTGGCTCTTCTTCGGTTGTCAAAAGCAGGGAGGGCCACCTGAGGAAGCGCCCACAGCCCTGTCACGTCCAGCCCAGCAGGCGTTCCAAAGCTTTGCCCTGGAAACAGGACTTTTCTTTGCCTGTGTCTCCCCTTCCCAAACGCTTCGTTTTGATTTCTGACGCCAGTCTTACACATTACCCCAAACCTTCCCTGCAGTTTCTAACTTGCTCTCCTGAAATAGTTTCTGAATTATTCCAATGAGCACTCCCTCCCACCCCCATTTTATAAATGTTCCAACTATGTATAAGGAATGATGTCTTCTCTATGTCTTCCCTAGTGGTTCACAGTGGCTGTCCGTTGCCCCTGAGGGCTCCTTCTGACCGTAGGATCTGTGCACTGCGTACCCAGATGTCCATAGGTCTCCACACAGGCAGTAACTTTGTGTCCCTTACACTCTCAGCCACGACACCTGACTGCACTAATGTAAGCCATCTGTCTATACACCTGACAGTCTGTGGCTCCTACCACCCCGTGAAATGTCCTTCCTTCATTCTTTTTCTTTCCTGTACTGAAACGATAGATACTTGAGTGGACGAGACCACGCCAAGGCAGATGACTCCACTGTGGAAATGTTCCAGAGCAGCTATTCTAAGTCCCTCCAAAAAAGCCGAGCTCGCTGCAAAATGCTTTCTAACCAGCAGAACCCACTCTAGGAAAGACGGTGTTATCCGTCCCAGACAGTTGGAGCAGTCTGTGTTTCTCTCATTTGCATCGTCTCTTCTGTTCTTGACATTCATTTTCTTAAGCCTTTGGTTCTTTCCTCCTTTCTTTTTTCTCTCTCTTTTGGTTTTCCAGTTCTTTGGTATTTTCGAGACAGGATTTTTCTGTGTAACAGTCCTGCCTGTCCTGGGAACTCGCTTTGTAGACCAGGCTGGCCTCACCTCAAACTCCCAGAGCTCTGCCTGCCTCTGCCTCTCAAGTGCTGGGATTAAAGGCGTCCGCCACCATCCCCACCTTCACCTTTGGTTCTTACTTGGGCCTAAAACCCAGCACCACAGGGGAGTCTTCTGTACTCAGGTGCGGCTCAGCCATGGCTGCGGCTGCGCAGTGTGGTTAGACTGCTCAGGCTGAGAATCTGGGGACATCGCACGCATGCGCAGTTCATGCGCCAGCGCTTAGCCGTCCTCAGTTTTGTCTTCAGGTGACTTCAGAAGCCAACTGTTCCATTTCTGGGACTGTGGTAAAAGCAGCACAAAGCTTTCTTCCAAAATTGTGTAATATTTACTTGTCCTGAGCTTGGCTGTTTAAATGTCACTTCGGATGGTTCGGCACTAGCATGCCTGACTGAGAAGGAAAAGGAGAGAAAGACAGAAGTGAAGATAAATAATACATATGTTCACTCATTGCAGAAACATCTGGGGTAAGCAAAACAGCCGCGGTGGGAAAGATACCATGCAAGAATACAAATAATCAGTAGGGTAGACGCATGAAGAAAATAAACATGGACATTACCAGCGGGATAGCCTCAGGCACTTTTTTCCAAGGGAACATTAATGTGAAAGCTGGAAGCAGTCTGAGTAGGAAACCCAGAAAACTATGAGCATTTTGTTAAATGACTGCATGATACTAAAAACGGAATTTTAATTCATAATTCATATGACCGTACTGGTGCATTAAGCAAGTTCGCTTCCTCTTTTTCTGCCTCTTCTGATCTTCCTAAATCTCAAGATCACTTCTCAGGGAACAGAACAAAAATTAAAGGTGTCACAGATTTTGTTTCTTTAACGTTTAACTCTAGTGTCCTGGGGCAAATGTGACTGAACTACACCGTCCTGGAAATACAGATTTTATTAGCTAAGATATTTTCCTCTGTATCAGAAGACTCAGTTACAAGTAGATGAAATACATGGGGTTTGCTGTCTCACAAAACAAATCTAGGATGGGGCATTCTGTTTCTACCAATGAAAGAAGAGGGGCATGTTTTCCTGTGTCTCCTTTAGAGATGGGAGCACATGACCGTCTCACCCACTTCCATTCCTCACCTCTCCTTGGCCAAGGCACATCGCCTGCCTTCACTAAATTACTAATACTTAGAAATGGAAAAACGCAAGCAAACAAACAAAAACTCAGATTGACTTAGAACCAGCCTTGCGTCAAGATAGGAGAGCTCCACTCTAAGCACTCTGGATTAACACCCAACTAAATCAGAAGCATTCAAGAAGGAATCAAAGAATCCTGGACCACAGGGGAGAATGACAGCTGGGAAGACTAGATGCACAGCCCCGGGGACACACAGCATCAACGGCCATAGGGTGTGGAGCAATTATAGCAACCCTACATTTTCTGCTTGCATGTTTCGGGTTTAGTTTTCCCCCAAGTTTAAATAGAAAATAAGAAACCAAAAGCTAGTAAATCCATTGCTTCTTACTATAGTAAACAATGTCGTCAGGAGGTGATGCGTTGACATGTTTGCAGTAAGCTTTTTGTTTCATTTTGTTTTTATTTTGTTTTTTGAGACAGGGTTTCTTTGTGTAGCTTTGGTGCCTGTCCTGGAATTAGCTCTTGTAGAACAGGCTGGCCTCGAACTCACAGAGATCTATCTGCCTGCCTCTGCCTCCTGAGTGCTGGGATTAAAGGCGTGTGCCACCACTGGCCAACATAAGCTTTTGTATCATTTAGAAATATCTTATTGTAAGATACGTAAGTTGAGATATATACCATTTATATGTACTGATAACATATTAGTAATAAACCCAAGCATCCATTCCTTGTACCTTTGAAAGCCCTGTGTGACCTTTCACCGGCTGCATACACTATCCTACCTGCCTCTCCCCCCCCCCCGAGCTAACCAATACCCTGAATTCCTGAGATGGTCACCCCTATTTTAGCACATGTGTGTGTTTCACTGGGTTTGCTTATCCAGCCTTCACATGTGTCGGAAGCACCGGGAGCAGTTGCTGATTCTACTGAATCAGGTCTGGAAGAGGTTGCAGATCCACTAACAGCTCCTCAGGGTCATGGTGACCCTTTGGCCCAGACACTCAGAGAGGCACCGCCCTACACCAGACTAGCTTCTGCTTCTTTGTAAGTGGAAGTACTAAATGCATTTTTCTGTAACTTGCGTTTTTTTAAAAAATCTCAGAATTCAACTATATTGAATAAGGTAGCGATAGGTCATCGATGTTCCCTTTGCTTCACATTCAGGCTCTCATTGATTTTTACCCACTGAGGTGATCAGGGCAGAGGCAGAGAAATAGAAAGCAGTTTGCATAAGACACCAGCAGGCGTCCACACCTACCCAGCATGCAGCATTGGTGCCCCCTGGCGCACAGTGCAGGAACTGCTACAGCCCTCGGAAAGAAGTGTTCCCTATACTGTGACCTTTTTATTGTAGGCGTTCAGATTTACGGCTTACCAGCCATGCTAAGACATGCAGGCCAGCCAGAACCCTCTTGTGTAAAATCACACCCAAGATCTTATAACTCAGGCTTACAATAGTCAAACAGATGGATGCTTGGAGATGGGAGGGGAAGTCGCAAATGTTATTCAGGTTGAATATCCCTAATGTAAAAATCGAGTTTTCAAACTCCCAAATGCACACTGTTTTGGGCATTCATGTGATATTGTACATGAAAAATCCCACACATGTTTTCCTGTGATGGGTCACACTACATACAGGTACACTAAGGATTCTGTGTAAAATGCCCTTGGGTTCTATGTATAAAATGTATAAGACACATGAAGGATTTTCACTTTTTTAACACAGAGTGTTGTATAGTCTGGGCTGGATTTGAACTTGCTATATAGCTGAGAATGACTTTGAACCCTTGCCTCTCTTGCCTCCACCTCCCAAGTGCTCGGATAACAGGCATTGCACACCCAGTTTAATCTCTGTGCTGAGTATAGAACCCAGGTTTTGGTGCATGCTAGGCAGGCACCCTACCAATTGAGCTACATCCCCAAAATCTTGACCCCAGGTATTTCTGATGAATGATGGATAACTTACAATGAGGCAAGTCCTGTCATTGAATACAGTGACTTATGAAGGACTAGAAATTTTTTGTTTAAATCATGAGAGGAATTTGCCCTTTTCAAACCCTCTTAACCTTCACGCTTCATTGATTTGTATTCATTTAATATGTACTTAATAAGCAACTTTAAGAAACTTGACAAGATCAAGGTCAAGTCTGTTTAAACCTGATAGCAAGCCACGTCACCTTTCCACTTCACATTCCTACCCCCTAGGATTGAAGCACAGGCATCCCATCCGGGGCATTTACCTCACCATTGAAGATGCCTCTTGGGTATCTGAACCTTCTCCAAGAACTGATTTCAGCTGGTGCTTCCCGAACTCCTGAAAGCATCTTCCATGGTTCTCTTCATATGAATGACTGTATGTGCTGCTTTAAAGAAATAAACTATGAATGGCATCTTGCTACATTGTGCTTTCGTTGTTGAACTTGTTTGACTTGGACTTGTGTTGACTGTACCCCTTCTGCTTTCATTGTGCAGGGGATTTCCGAAGAAGACCAGTAGAACTGCTAGAATAGCCTCCGATGAAGAGATTCAAGGCACAAAGGATGCTGTCATTCAAGACCTGGAAAGGAAACTTCGCTTCAAGGAGGACCTTCTGAACAATGGCCAGCCGGTACTGATGGAAGAGGGGCTTACTCCGCATCCTAGCTCCCGCTCCCCAAATCCCTTCTCCTGGTTCATAAGACTTGCCCACCAGGCTGTTCTCAACATCCCTCGTAGTGAGTAGGAGAGAAAAGGAAGTAGGAAGGGCAGCTACTAGGGTTGAAACCACAACACATGATTACTGGTGCCACTCTAAGCTGTCCACATCCACAGAGATTCCACCTTAGCTTGGTGGCTCCTTGGGAGGAAACAGGAAGGTGATCTGGGATTGCAGGCACCCGGAGCAGTGAACTGGAATGAAAGGCTTCCACCCAGAATAACCTGTGCTCATGAAACCACTGCCAAGGCAGAACCATACCCTCCCTGACTGAATAGACCCTGCTCCACCACCTTGAGGAATGCCTGTCCCACCATCTTGATCAGAGCTTTAAAGCTATACTTCCAAGCTTGACAACACAGACTAGTTATGCTTTAAGGCTATGTGTTAGCGACTGTGTGCAGAAACTACTTATATATCCCATAGCTGTGTTGGTTTGCTTTCTTGGCCTCTTCTTATCATCTCGGGGTTTTCAAGGGCTCGAGAAAGCTAGCAAATCAGGCAGCTTGAACGTAAGATAGGGCTCTTTTTTGGCTAACCATGAAATACTAGAAAAATCAACTTGGCTCTTCAGCAGAAGGAACTGCTGGATAAAGTCCTCTCAGCCACCCTTGCAGAACAGAAAACACTTTTGCTTTCTGAGATTTTTAATCGTGAAACATCGATAAAAATGTGGATGAGCCCCCATTTAATTGGCAGGTTGCAGAACAGAGGAAGATTGGATGCTGATTTCAATGATTAAGTGTTCTCAATCTAAGAAAGTTTAAGCTTCTTGCGAGCTTTCTGGTGCTCCCTTGCCTGGGCTCTGGGCTCTGCACAAGAGGGAAGCTTTGCCCCTGACAAGCACTCACACAGTCTGGATGCTGTCCCTGGCTCTGTCAACAAAGCCTTTGGGAGATTAAAACAGATGCTTATTTTTTTCTAGCCAGGTGAGGGCATCTCTCCAAATACCCCTAGTACACACTATTTTTTTTTTATTTAAATACTCCTTATGGATGGGGCTTCTCTTGGATAAAAAATAAAACTTCTATAAGCTACAACTCGACCACATTATTGGTATGTTACGAATGGCACCCACGTGGATAACTTGACTTGTATATATTTTATGACTCTTATTTATATTTATCTGTTTGGCAATAATTAAGCCCTCACAGACAGTTTAATCAATTCCACGTTTGATAGTTTTGGGCAAGAAAAGTGAGGTTCCTCTTTTCAAAAAGGGAATTCTCAAATGAGTTGTTCATAGCATTACATAATATTCTGTTACTTATTTTGGCTTCTCTGGACAAGGGTTTGCATTTCCACACAGCACAGTGACATAGAAACAAAACTGTGAAGTGGAATTGGCTCTCAGGGTAGCTGGGGACATCTTGGTGAGGTACCAGTTGCTAGTTCTGCCTATGCGGAACAGGCCTCCCGCTGACAGCAGTGTTCTCCACCACAGCGTTTGGGAGACTTTGTAAGAGAGCAAAGATCTAAACCTCCATTTGAAAACTGACCTCCCTCGGGTTAAGAGAATTGATAAAATCGCTTTGCATAATCCCTGGACCGAATCACTCCCTGCAACATTCACACACCCTCTTTGTGTCCCCTGCCGTTTCTTTAGCAAATGAAATCATTTCAACCTTAGTGCTATTTGGCATTTGATCTGTTTCACTTCCCAGTTTCAGCTGGGACCAGAACCAGCAATTACTGGAAACTGTAAATCCATCCAACATATTTTTCTGATTAGAGAATGTTGAATACTGTTTGTGTTGACATTCAGAAATTTGAGGGCTCATCTAAAATAATGCTTGTACTTTTATATATTTCTAGATTCTACCCTACTAATTATTCCTTATTCGTAATCAATCCCTTGTTTGAAAATACCCCTAAAGAGATTGGTGAGCTCTCAAAGTTCCTCCAAGATCTGTAATTCTAAGGCACATACAAACAACACGCAAGTACAAGAATCACAAGGCTGCTAGCACGTCACACACAGGAGCCCCAGAAGACAGCTAGAGGGAGCAGCAGTATGGTCTTCCTCCCAGTGGGCAGACGACAGTGTACATCTGAGAAGTCACGAATGGTGGATGCTGGATGCTGGATGCTAGCTTGTCCTTACTCCAGCCATACGTAGTCATTCTTTGCAGATCGTATTTGCTTCAAGCTGCTTACAATGCACAGCAGCCGAGGCAGTGTCCTTCCAGGGGAGCTGACCTCAGACTACTGCCCTGTGCTCCTGTTGACTGAGCATATTCTGGTGTCACATGGAGTGGGGACTGACTGGCAGGATAGTTTCTGCCATCAGCACCTGCTTTTCCTCGCTGTGGTCCATGTGTTGCCCTTTTAGCAACTCTCTTTCTGTCGCTGGCTGGAACCAGCATGGATGCTCTGAAGTGGAAGCCTTTGAGAATATCTCCTGTAAGTCTTCTTCTGCTGTTCTAAAAGCACCCTTTTTTCCTCTGGGTTTTTTTTTTTTAAAGATAAGGACAACACAAGCATCCTATGTGTTTAGCCTGGTGGCTTATTGCTCACTTAGATCTATGTCCTATCAGGTGGGAGCTTCCAGGATTAGTTACCTCATCTCCCAGCATTGGATTAGGCCACATAAAGCAGAAGCAGGAGAGACGGACCAGGGCAGGCCATTCCTTCCTGAATGAAGCCAGGAAAAGAAACAGACTCTTCAGGATAGAGCTATGAAGCCAAGGAGAGACTAGTTAGTGACAAAAAAAAATGTCAAAACCTATTCTATGTTTTTATTCTTTTTCTATTAGCAACGCATAAATACAATGTTCCCCTAATTCGGTGTTTCTGTGACTTGTTTTGCGCAGAGGCTAACGTATGAGGAAAGAATGGCTCGCCGCCTGCTCGGCGCTGACAGTGCAAATGTCTTCAGCATCCAAGAGCCAGAAGAAACAGCAGCCAATCAGGTACCATGCTGCTCTGAACTTCCCGGGAAATAATCCCCATTCTGCCCACTCTCCCCACACTCTTTCTGGACTCCACTCTTGAGATCAGTTGTGTGGGAAGTAGCAGGCACATAGCAGGAAAGCAGAGTTGCTGTCCCAACAACCTCACAGGTGGTGCTTACTAGGCGATGCCTGACACCGCCGTGACGGATAACCAGAGCATGCCCACTGCTTGATACCTGGTGTTGATCCCCGTGCTTTCCTTCCCAGTATCTTCATGTTTCTCAAACTGTCCTATGCTTTAATGCAAAATGGTTTTGTATGAAAAAACATTTCACTCATGGTCTTTGGAGTAAGCTAATAAATGTCCCCATCATGTTCTTAATGTCAGCCAAAATTAGACCCCCTTTGCTCAGAAAAGAGAACCTCTGCCCTCTTTCATGTAGGTGATCATAAAACACTAACCAACAGAGATCTAAAGGGCTGTCTTACGCCCCTATTACTACCAAAGAAAAGGTTGTCTTGTGGATCTGGTGTAACCTACTTTATAATTCTCTTAATCCAATTAGAGTGTTTAGATGTAGTCTCAAGTGAGAAACAAACCAGAGGCCCAAGAAAGTGTTAAAGCAAATCTAAAGGATCAAGTGGCCTCTTCTCCCTGTCCTTGAGAACAGATTTCCCTTCAGAAGCCTCAAGTTCAGTATCGCCGCCACCAACGTCCCATTCAAGGGAATCTGGAAAGCCCGCTGCATCTGCCTGCCAGTCTTCACTTCTTCTCTTCTGCCTTACAGGACGCTGGGGCTCCTCGGGCTTCTGTAGGGAGTCCTCTGGATGGTCAAAAGGTTAAGCTCCGCCCTTCTCCTCTGTCCGGTCTCCCACTGTACCTACCTTCTGTGCTTCCTTTCGTATCTGTGTGTCTGTCTTCACCGCCATGTGGTAATTATACATACTGTGGCCGGTACCAATTTGTCATGGAGTACCAAATGAACCGATTTACTGCAGGGTGCCCTTTCTTACCGTTTAGCGGTAAACGTGACATTAACTTCTAGCCTGAGTGAATACACTAAACTTTGAGGCATGAGAACTTTTTCATTCATCAGACACCTTTCTGGAAGGGGGAGATGATACATTTAATGGGACTAAATGACGGTGAAACAGCTCCAGCGTGTGTCTTTCATCACGTTATTCTGACTGCTGTGTTCTTTCCTCACACCAGTAAACTCTTTTCTGAAGGTTGAGGAGCTTTTTAAAGGGAGAAGGATAATTAAAATCGTCTCAGAGGCTAGCGTGGCTGTGGACACAATCCAAGGATTTGGATAGCTGAGGCAGCAGGATCACTAAAGCTAGCCTAGGCTACATAGCAAGAGCCTGTCTCAAAAAAAAAAAAAAGAGGCCTTCTGCTCCTACTCAATATCACCTAGGGAATATGCGACGGTGGGCTGCTCCATGCTCAGGGGAATTTGCAAGCAGGGAACTGCAGGCTCCACCCTGAACACTGCCACATCTGACAGAGTCTGGGCATTGCTTTTGTTTTTAACCAAAGTTGTGGCTGTACTGTGTCAACCCTGCCTTTGTTTAAGAGATGGGCTCCTAATAGCTGCATATTTTAGAGGAAGCCCCAGTATAATGTGTGTATCGTGTGTTCAGAGAGGAGAGAAAATTGAAAGACGTGGTGCTGTCCCTTATTTACTTGACAAAATCCTGCGCACTGTTGCAGCTGCTCCCCCATGCACTGTAGCCTCCTAGAGGGGCATGCCGCCCAGGTCGGTTCTTAATGATAGAAGAGACCAGTTTGTTTCCTTCTTAGGAATTTAGGACGGATAGCCTTTCCTTCATATTTTAACTGCTCCTCTTTACCCCTTCCCAAGAAAGGTAGTGGGTGCTTGCTTGTTTATTTATGGCTTTTGTTTCATTTGGGGAATCAGACTTGAAGATGATTTTAAATATCACACAAACTCAATCCCAGATGCTCTCTGCTTCCCGACGAAGTTGAATTGAGCCCAGAAAGACCATGGTTCACTATAATGCCCTACCTCCCCATGTTCTGTTAGCTTTTGTTAGCGAGGGGGCTGCTGCTTGGAGATGCTGACTTGGACCTTCTATGTCCGGCCTAGGAGTACAAAGTCTCCAGCTGCGAACAGAGACTGATCAGTGAGATAGAGTACCGGCTGGAGCGCTCTCCTGTGGACGAGTCCGGCGACGAGGTGCAGTACCCGGAAGTGCCTGCCGAAAGTGCCACAGCACCCTTCTTCGAGATGAAGCTGAAACATTACAAGATCTTTGAGGGGATGCCTGTGACTTTCACGTGTCGAGTGGCTGGGAATCCAAAGCCAAAGGTAAGCAAACAACATCATTTTTAAAGCATTGTTGTAAGAAAATACCTGAGCAACGCATGAGAAAGAATTCCTCTAGTTGTACCTTTGCTTCATCAGAAATAACCAAATCACTCAAAATGCATGATGGTGGTGGGGGGCGGGGGATTGATGCCTTATATAATGTAATTTTAGAGCTGAAAGTTAATCTTATTCTGGTGGTTACCACATAATACAGTTTTTATAGCTTGGATCCAACTTTAAAAAACATAGGAGTTACAGAAAGCCAGGCATGGTGGTGCATGACCATGTACTTGCTTCCAGTACTGGGGAAGCAAGGCAGGTAGATCTCTGAGTTCGAGGCCCTTTCTGACGGTGGAAAGGGTGAGTTAGAAAAGCTATGGCAGTAAGTGGATAATAATGGGCATGTTTATTCAGGACTAAACACGTCCAGTCTCCCTAACTCCAGGGCGGAAGGCTTTTCATTACTGTCTAGGTGAACACGCTCTGCAATGGCTTGCACCGTGGCATCCTCCTACAGCCTGTCATTACGTTTGCTCTCTTTCTTTCCCTTCCACAACGGCCCTCCCGGGCTCTTCACCTCACACCCACCCCAAGCTGGTTCTGTCTCCTAGCTAGGCATCTTTCTGGTCTCCTATTACCCCATAAAAATTGGAACTTTAGACAAAATTTTTTTTAATTTGATCAAGATTTATTTTTTACCTAATTATTTTTAATATATAGTTTTCAATCAGTCCAACTTACGTATTTAAAAATATTATGCCTTTCAAATATACTGTGTTCCTTTTAAAGTACTGGGGAGAGTTGAGAAAGATGGATCATTTGCATCTTGACCCAGGAGTACACGGTGGCCTTGCAGCCATCATCCAACTGTGTGTGCTCCCTCCCTGGTACACTTTTTTTTAACCCACAAGTCACCAGAAACAGTTTGGAGTCATTTTTATTCCATAAAGCAAGCTTTCCACCTTTGCCTTACAAGTAAAACATTTGAATTGCCAATACATTTGAAAAGAAAATAAAAATGCAAATAGTGCCACTTCCTGGAGCCAATCACTGCCAAGGCTGTATATAGGTAGATAAACACATATCACTTCACGTGAATAATGTGAATGTAAATGACAGTTTCAATGAGAAAAAAAGGTAAATTTTTCATGCATATATTTATTAAACAAAAATAGGGGTACAGCAGGCTGGAGAGATGGCTCAGTAGCTTGGAGCACTTACTGCTCTTTTAGAGGATCTGGGTTTGGTTCCCAGCACCCACAGCAGGTGGCTCACAGCCCAACTGGAGCTCCAGGAGACCTGATACCGTCTTGTGGCCTCTACAAGTGCACACGTGTGTGCGCACACAAACACGTGCACAGACACACAAACATACACGTGCATACACAACTTTTAAAAACTAAAATGAAATTGGATTTGCTCTTGGTTACCTCCTTTTATTGCTCAAACTTCAGTCTCCCATGAGATGCTTGGTTTAGCATTTTAGCAGTGCCCCCTGCAGACCCGGCACAGCGACACATCTGGACCGTAAGGGGCCACGCACAACCGTTATCCTTGTTTTCTTCCACAGATCTACTGGTTTAAAGATGGGAAGCAGATCTCGCCAAAGAGTGACCACTACGTCATTCAGAGAGACCTCGATGGGACCTGCTCCCTCCACACCGCAGCCTCCACCCTAGACGACGATGGGAACTACACAGTCATGGCTGCCAACCCTCAGGTGAGAACAATGGGGGCTGGGCTGTGTTTGTGGCTGGGGCTCAGCCTGTGATTAGGCAGAGGAACTGCTGAATTAAATGGTGACGTTGTACATTTTTTTCACCTGTGAAACTGTTTTCTACATCGTTTATCCATCTCTTTCCCAGTGATAGAAAGCTTGTTTTTTCATTATTTATTCCATCAAGAATTCCTGTAGGAATGATCCTGGCACACGTGTCCAGTCCTTTCACTAATGCTATCAAGTGTATCTTATATGATCGCCTCTTACTGGGGTTATGGAGTTGCAGTGGAGGGAGGGCGAAGTTTGGAGATAGAAAGTAAGCCTGTAAAAGAATAAACTGTATAATTTCAATAGAGTTGACTGCAAGAAAATAAAGAAGGGGAACAGGATACAGACCAAGTGGTGCCAGGTACATATATATTAGACAAACCCAAACTATTTGAAAATAACTGCATGTAAAACATCAATGGAAATCTTGGTCCAGAACTTAAGTTACTAGTAGTCTTCCCCACCAGCAGTGCCTATGTGTAGATTTAGGGTTTGTTTGTATCAGAATGGTTGGTCTTCTATTGCTCATGGATTTAGGGTTGGAAAAGTAGTTGCCTTCTTAAATTTAATGACTAGCTGTCCGGCATCACACTCCCAACTCAAACCTGTCAATTCCTTCTCACTGAGGATCGTACAGCACAATGCTGGGAACAGGGAACAAAGTCAAAATGAACAGGGGTTATTCTGTATGTGTAACAAGGTTCCCATAAGTCCGCAGAAGTATATCAGTAATATATTTAAAAGAAGGGGACTAAAATCAATAAATTTATTATATAATTAATGAAGAAAGTCATAGTTTAAAATTCCAGTCCATTTATCTCATTCCATACTTCATCGCTTTCAAAATACTGGGTTAGGATATATTTTAGTGTAAGATCATACCATGATGAATGTACCCCATCTCTCTCCACCTCTGAGCTAATCAGAGGCAGCCTGGCTAGTACTAAACGGGAGAAAGTGATATTTTAGCAAAACTTGAAGACTTGAGGGGTTCTTTATGAGATTTTTCCTATCCAAATACCAGTCTCTCTATAAAGATATCTGTGTGCACTATCAAAATTAGACTGAGACAGTTTATCCAGATAATCGGGTTACAAAAGAGCACAGCAGCCTCTTTGCTGGAACATGTCTATATTAATGCACCTTCTTGAGGCTCTAATTTTGTTACTCATGACCACGTGACTACCATCCTGAAAAAAATAGAATGAAAATCATTCTTAAAAGGGGGTGCAGTGATGGCTTGGAGAGTAAGTCACCTGCTGTGTGAGCATGAGGACGGAGGCTCCAGCACCCACATATACAGTTGGGTTGTGATGGTACCCAATACTGGCATGGCAGACATATGCAGATCTTCAGGGCTTACTGTCTAGAAATGCTAGCACAATCGGTGAGCTCCAGACTCAGAGAGAGACCCAATCTCTTAGGTGGCGAGTGATTGGGGAAGACATCTAATGTTGAATGACCTCTGACCTCCATATGTGCACATGTGCATGCACCTGCACACACATGTAAACTCACACACACACACACACACACACACACAGGCCTAAAAGATACATCTTAATACTTATGTTCTAATTTGATATATTTGGGAGGGAAAGAAGAAGTAGAACTTGCCCCCTCCTTTTTCTGTTTTTCAGTATATTTCCTTGACTATTAACATATTAACCCATTTCAACTGTCAGTTTTCTGACTACTTAAAAATGCTGGAAATCAACGAAACCCAGAATCTTCTGGTTGGGTTCTCTCTAGTAAGGTTAGGACTTACTGTGGGGCAGAATTATCGATGCTCCTCAGCACTTGCCAGAGCCAGTCCCTGATATTAATTTCAGTGCATTTTCCTGGCATGTTTGAAATTGTTAGTGGAATAAGCTGTTTTATAAGACAAAAGAATGCAGATGCAAAACTGCAATTGAATCTGCTTCTAGCCCTCTTCCAAACTGTGTGTGTGCACGGAAGAGCTTTAGACAAGGGACAGCAGAGGACAGAAGGAGTTTCACATACCAACAAGCCCCAAGGGTCAGTGTGTCTGGCTATAGCAACTGTTTCGACAAACTGTACTGCAGTCACTAGTTAAAGGGAGACACTAAAGACGAGATCAGTACACACCGCATGCCTGAATCAGATTATACTCATAAATACATGTAATTACATTTTCTAGTTAAAAAATATAATCTTACCCAAAGCCTGTGTATAAACCAGAGGCCCCCCCCCACTCCTCTGAGTTGTAAACAAAGGAACAGAATGAAGGAAGGAACGTAGAAGAAAGACACAACACAGATGGTGTCTGTGAGGAGCCAGGGTTGTGCTCCAGCACCCGGTGGCTCTGAGCACAGGTCAGCTCGACCACACATTACCTATGGCCTTGAGGAATCAGTTCACTTTTCCATTTCCTCCTATGGAAAACACAGATAATAACATGGATTTACATAGTGCATGTAAAAAGCATTTGGCTTATTTGACTTACAGAATACCTTCTAGATGTTACCATTATTCTAAGTCACATACACAGATTCACCCATTATAGACTATAGCTGGACACTTTGCAGAGCCTGTGGAACCAAGATGTCAAAGGCCAGACCTATGAGAGGTAGTCCACCCCACATTACTGTTGGGAAGCAAGCAAGACAGTTGGGATGGGATTTGAAAAGTTGCTGTGTGGTCTTCTGACTTCCTGCCGTTCTCTTTATCACCCGCAGAGAAGAAGGGGGGCATCAGATGCAGCTGTACCACAACCACCACTGTATGAGCCAGAGACAGGGCCACACCCACAGCACAGCTGATGCTGGGGGCCACACATGAGCTGGGAAGCTGCTCTGCTCTCAGCAAACCCAGAGCCAAGAGAAAATTGGAAAGAATAATTACTGCCCTCACTCTAAGTCCCAGTACCTCTGCCTTGTGAAGCCCAGGCTAAACCCCCAGGATTAGCCTCTTTGGTTCTTGCCTCCTGCCTCCAGGAGAAAATACAGAGATGTTAGAAGTGGACCAGATGACATCAGCAAACCAAAATCGCAGCTCTCCTCCTGTGATTTAAGCAAAGGGTGATTAGAATGAATTCTCTGGGTCGACCAGGAGGAGCAAAATACTCAAAAAACCCTAGGATCGTGTTCTTAGACCATTGTGTACAGATCTAAATCTCAAACTGCACGCAATGCTTTCATTACGAAATGGGCCTAAGAATGAAGACGAAGCAGGGGAACCTTAGGGTCCAGCTGAGAGGTAGAACCCTCCGCCCACCTGCGTGAGAGACCAGGGTTCCATCTCCACCGCCACGGAGCAGGGTGGCAGGCTCCAGAAGGCGGTCTGCGGAAATCCTCCAAGTGCACATTTGGGAACAGGTTGTGTTGATGTTTACATCTCGTCAGCATTGCTGGGAAAGGATTAAGGAATCTGTGATACTGTACAGTAATCGCTAACCCAAGTGTCTGGTCATGGTCCTAGGTTGATTTTAATACCAAAAGTAAAACCTTTTTATTCATCCTGGCTCATTAGGAGCTGGTGCATCCTGTCCAAATATACCAGATGTAGGTTTTGTGACTCATATATCCATAGTGAGATTAATCTTCCTATACATGAAGAAAAATTGGCATTGAAATTAGAACAAGTGACAGGCCATTTCTCTGCCTACACTTTGGCAGACCTGACCTTATGTGGCTCTGGACACATGGTGTTAAAAGTAATTAACCAGCCACAATCGCAACCTTAGGACATCTGGTATTGCATATTGAACTGTTGTCATGTTCTTGTAATTTGTGCATTTGAAATAATTTAAAAGAAGAATGCCCAAAGTAGACATGGGTAAGAAATCAAAACAGAAAGCTAACTCAAGAAACATTCACTCTCTGAGGCATCAAGTATAGCTGACCAAAAACTGCAGGCAGCTCTCTAAAGCCCTGATGCCCTAGAGTTTCTTCAACTGTGTTTCTTTTTTTTCTAATTGTGAAAGCACTTAGGCTTGGAAGGGAGACAGGTCACAGTCTGTAGCCTATGCGGTGTACAATGGCCAGGAGAAAGAGGACAGGATCAGAGTGGAAAATGAATTCAGTAACATGGCACAGAAGGCAGGGTTTTCCTGCACAGGGCAAATGACGAGAGAAAGCAGGCAAGAAAGAAGATGAGAGCCAAGGACAGAGAAAGGTATTGACTCTCAGCATTTTTCCACCTCGATGAATCTTTGGGGAATAAGAAACATGCTAGATATTGTTAGCAACCTCCAAATTTTACCTGGGACAGAACACACAGCTCCAAACCCATGTCGACTGGGCCATGTGTTATACTCCACGTGTCCAGCCCCAGCAATTCATCAGAGACCAGAGACAGAGCTTAGCATGACTGGACAGCACTACACCAGACATTGCCAATTTGCAGATCACAGAAACAGTTGTTTCAGACTCTAATCCTGTCTTTAAGATACAGCTGAATCTAAACACGAGTGTTTGGCTGTGTTTT
Organism: Ondatra zibethicus; assembly: GCA_004026605.1. Lineage (NCBI taxonomy): Eukaryota > Metazoa > Chordata > Mammalia > Rodentia > Cricetidae > Ondatra > Ondatra zibethicus. The sequence goes on from PVIU01001675.1 coordinate 178,253, forward strand.
GTTGCGTTGCTAAGTTACCTGATGATGCGTTGGGGTTTGGGAGGGCTGTTTTGCAGCTTGCTGTTTCCCCCGATTGCAGGATGTACACAGGTGGCAGGCTTTTGCAGGGGCTTGTGAGCCGTGAGTTAGGCTCATAAACTATGAAACGTAAATGTTATTTTCATATCATGTAAACATTGGGCTCGAGTGATGAGGCATTGAATAACCTCCACAAGCTAGACGTCTCGTGCGGAATCGCTGTAACAATTCAAACTTCATGCTTGTAGTGTGACTTTAAACTTTGAATTTTCCCCCCGAAATAGACTTAACACAGGGCTGAGTTAAATACAGAAAGTTAGTGTGCTAGTTGTGTTTATGCTGGGATGGGGTTCCCAGGCTTAGTCTGGGCTTTACTTAAGAATTCACTTGATTACCATTCCACGAGTTAATAGAGCAGATGGGAATCAGAAAGTTAAAGCCAAGTACAATTGCGTGTAGTTGCACATAATTTCATGATTCCTTGGGTTGGTTGGAATAGTTAGAGGATTAAAACCCTCGGTGCTGATTCCGAATGAGCACTCTCTTAGTAAAGTGTTCAGACTTCACACCTGTCCTTTCTCCTGGTGTGCACAGGCGGAACTTTCTCCTGCTGTGCACAGGTGGGACTTTCTCCTGGTGTACACAGGCAGAACTTTCTCCTGGTGTGCACAGGCAGATCTTTCTCCTGGTGTGCACAGGCAGAACTTTCTTCTGGTGGCATCTTTTCAATGATTCCACTGAATTTTAGACTTTATTTTTAAAGAAAAAGTTAAAAGTATATGACTTCTTAGTCTGGATGCTTTCTAAAATATTCCTGTACTGGTTAGCAATACATCGCAATGTTTTTATTAATTATCTACTGACTTGGTATGGTGGGGGGGTGTAGGTGTATGTGTGTGGGTACACAGTTCCCACAGTGTGTGTGGAGTTCAGAGAATGGCTGTGGGAATCAGTCTCTTCTCCCACCGCATGGGTCCCAAGGATCAAATTCAGGTTATTGGGTAGGCAGCAATCGGCTTACCCATGAGCCATTTCACTATGTGATGCAGTGATATATTTAGCCAGTAACAACAAAGTAACCAGACATATAATCCTACCTCTTGAAGACCAAGCCCTCCCTGTTTATATGTAGAAGTGAATGTTAATATATAAGTAGAAAAATCATAAATGGTAACCTCCTCCTTTAGCATCTAACCCTTACAGCATCTTCGTGAGGTGTGCATATGTGTATTTGTTCATTTATCCTTATCCTGCCCAAAGTTGTAGAAGAAAACCAGAATTCAAATTGATGTTAAGGGGATTTTTTAAACAACTCACATTTGCTTTCCTAAATTCAAAGTTAAAGTTTGAATTTAATTTATACTCCATGATCTTCTGACTACATAAACGATTGCTTAATATAAACTTTTCATGTGTCCTGGGCTTATGCCACAGGAAGGGTGTATTAATTTCTATGCATCCCACCACTGAATCAGAAACACAGATACAGAATCCACATCCCATGTCAGTGTACTTAAAGCTGTCAATGAAACACAAAACATGCTCTTTCATGTTCTCGGTCTCAAAAGGGAGATCTTAGATTTTATGTGTTCATCTGATAAAGCATCTAGCATGATTTATCAGTGGAGTAATTAACGGAGAGGGATCTCCTAAGCAAGTCACAGGTAGATTTTTCCAGAGTGAGTACCGATTTAGAAGGTTTTGATGAGATTAACTTCCTGATTCCTAGCTATTCTAGAGAGTTTGCTGAGACACCATGGGCACCTGTGTGTAGCCTGGGCTTCAGATACAGTGAGTCTAAGATCTAATGGGGGAACAGTCCTCCTCCTAATTCTCTCCTCAGCTCTCTCAGCAGTTTTTGGGAAAGGCAGTGTCTGGGCTCCGACTCTGAACAAGTGTTGAGTGCTAGAGACACTCACTGTCTAGTGGGAGGAGCCTATTGCATTTCCTTGTCATCCACCCCTTTCTACATAGTAAGAACTCTTCCTGGTCTGCCTCGCATCCAATGTGTATGCCCTTTCTGCGTGGCTGTATCCCCGGAGAAGTCATGCTTGGGAAGACCAGAGATCAAGGTTAACTGGATTCCTGCCCTCCAGGAAATCCTACTATGGGTTTCTAGCTATGATATCCTACCTTGTTTCATCTAAAGCAATCTGCCCTGCCTACTCTCAGCTGGGACACCAGCCCCCAACACACTGCCACATTCCTGTCTATATTGGCATCTTACTACAAGGGTTTCTCATCCATCCCAAGCTGGAATTCATGAAGCCTCATTATTAATGGCATTTCTGCTTCTCATGTCCCCTCTCTTGCTGTTTCTATTTTGCTTCTGAAGTTAGAGACAACTCATTCTGAAAAGTGAGAGAGGAACTCATTGATGTTGCTGCCTGTTAGTAATAGCATGAGAAAAGCTGAGACCGAACTCCAGAGCAAGATCTGGTAACTTATTCTTGTCCTCTGGGTCCCCTAAGTATCACAAGTGTCTGCTTACAATTTATTGTAACTTAAGAGATAAATGCAACTTTTCATTAGTTGAACCTTTATCTTGTGAGCCACATGTTCTGGGTAACCAGTCACTCCTGGTTTTAAATTGCACACCTGTTTATTTTCAGAGACCACAATGGCATGTCGTCCAGACACTCACCTTGTCTATGCACACTTCCTACAGGATGCTCATTTTTATCCTGCTGGCACCCCTTAGTGCATGCTTGGACAAAGCAATAATACTAACTGCTAATGACTGTATTATAGAAAACTAAAATCATCTAATTCTGATCTCAGAACTGGCCACAATAAAAACATGTTCAAACGTTTGACTATGAAAATGGAGCATTGCCAGAGAAAAACAGCCTCTCATTGTATTTTACAACTCAGCTTCATGTGCTAAGAAAACCTTATTTTGCAGATTTATGAGGGTGTTATTTTGGATGCCATCCTAGAGAAAACAGACTCCTGTCACCTGAGTTCTTCAGCAAATGGTTTCACTGGCCCTTCAGTTTGGTTACTAGTGGTACAGGACTAAGAAATAATGTCTTAGGCATAAAGAGATACAATACTTGCCAGCGTGTGATGGTTAACAATTACATGCATAGCACGTAATGTCTTCTCCTAATGTCTCTAACAGGGTCGTGTCAGTTGTACAGGACGGCTAATGGTACAGGCTGTCAACCAAAGAGGACGCAGTCCCCGCTCCCCCTCGGGCCATCCTCATGCCAGAAGGTATTTCCGATGCTCATTCCTGGGTTTCCTAGGTGTTCCTTCTCATTCAGTTATTGCTGTAAACCACTGTACCACAATCAGGGTGAACACAATGACAGCGAACACAGACTTGAAGTGTGCGGCATCTTTATTATGCCCCTTTGCAGTTGAGTAATGGCAGAGAGCAAATACTTGCCAATATGTGTCCAAACTCTTCAGATACATGATCTTTAGTTTGCTAAATGGGACATAATTTATTAAAAAAAAATGTGAAAACCAAGATTCAGGGTCTTTACATGGCACATGAATATGAAAATACTGGCAAAGAGAACACAAATGCTCAAACACAGGTCTAAACCAACAGCCACGTGGGTTGACAATCGTACACTGTGACCTCTATTCTTAATCAGCTAGTTTGGTAAGTGTACATTTTAAATCACTCAGTTCAAAACATAGCACAATGAGACCATAAATCCTATATGTAGGATTTGTCATGAGATTCTAGCATCTGGAAAATGTCTACAGCCAGGTCTATGCAAGGTCCTAAAGCAGTGATGGCAGGCAGGCAACGGACACCATTTCTGAATAAGAGTTTTGAATCTTAAGAGGAATATGATAAGGCAGCCTGCTTAGCTGTGATTCAGACACAGCTCGTAAAACAGCCCGGAGCCCCACATGCCCCACCCTTGGTGGAGAGATAAGCACACGAAGTAGGTAAGCGTCAAACAAGTGGTGCCCTTATTACCCAGTGACTGTACCACAGAGCCCTTGCTTCCGACAAGGGCTGAGCATGCGCAGATGCTGCTCTGCGTTCCCTGTGGCAGCCCCAGCTCCCGGGAGTCTGTGACTATAAACACCATGTCAGTCTGTGTCCCTCTCCTCTCCTTCTCTTCAATACGTAATACACCTAAACTTTTCCACATATCAGCAGCTCCGCAAGGCATTGTCGTCCACTATATCTGTATTTAAGCTTTATGAAACAGCTGGTTTTGTTAGCCTGACATACTTAAAAAAATCTTCTTTGCTCCACTGTTCTGTATTCTCTCTCTCTGTGTCTCTCTGTCTCTCTCTCTCTCCTTTTCAACTTCATCTTCCTAATGATTTCTGAAATTTGCATGTAACATCTTGCTTGCTCTCAAGTCTCTAGGCCATTACTACTGTCATTTCTATTGCTTTCGTAACACACGCAGGGGAGACTTGCAAAGTTTGACTTACAAAGTAGTCAGCACCACCCCCGTTTAAAGCAGAAAATAAAGCCTTTAGGCATACAGACAAGCTAATGAAAAATTAAACGTGCCTAAAAATGTAATTTATTTTCCCAAGGAACATGAAAAAGAATTTTGATGAGAAATAATTATATTTTTATAAAGTAAGAAATTATAATTAGCTACAAAATGTAAACCATAGTGAAACGTTAATATTCATTTCTATTGGGAAATATTTGATTTTTAAAAAAGGAGAAAAACAAAAGCTGCTGCTACTCTAATAGAAAGCTGGGCGGTGGTGGTGCACGTCTTTAATCCCAGCACTTGGGAGTCAGAGGCAGGTGGAGATGTTGAAAATCTTGTTTGCTCCAAGTTAAGCTAGCCTGGACACTCTGTAGAAGGAGTTTCAGGATAGCTAGGGCTATACAGAGAAACCCTGTCTCAAGAAACAAACAAAAATTTTTTAAAAAAAAACAAGCAAACAAACAACAAAAAACTAACAAAGCTTTAAAAATTTCTGATTAGGAAAAAAATACTCTCAAATATGGTAGCCCCTTCTCCATTTCCCTGTTCTGACTTAGTAGACTGCTGATTGGAGAGTATTGTATTAACCGTAAACTTCCAAATGAAACAGGGTTTTCTTGTGGCATTTTCTGTGTGTAAATGTTGGGGGGTGGACTTAGACCGGTTTACCTCTCCTGGAAGGAACTATCATGTATGTCCTATTGATCTGCCTGTCGCGTCTCTTGTCTCAAGGCCTCGCTCTCGATCAAGGGACAGTGGAGATGAAAACGAGCCCATTCAGGAGCGATTCTTCAGACCTCACTTCCTGCAGGCTCCTGGAGATCTGACCGCCCAGGAAGGCAAGCTCTGCAGGATGGACTGCAAGGTAAGTGCACCCGGGTATCTGTGCCTGCGGCATTTCCCTGTCTTTCCTGTGGAGTTCAAGATGACCCCACTCAGGAGAAACGGACTCTGTGTTTATATACAGTTATCATTATGATTTTCTTTCCTTTTAAACTTTCATTAAATATGTTCTTGACTCTGACCTAAACTCCAGGAAATCACTAGGTCTTACTCCCCTCCCCTCCCACGCCACCCCATTTAGTAGCAACAATAAAAGTGACGAAACTCCCATGCATCCCAGTCATCCGTGATCTTCATGATTACGCTGCACTACGAAGTTACTCACCTTTTTATCCCTCCCTTTGCTGCATTGCTGTCTTTCTTACAGTAGTTTTTATTGGTTAATGTTATTTAAATTAGCATACATGCTAACAGATTTCCTTAAGGCATTTTCATACATATTTAGTTTGGGTTGGTTTCTAGTTCCCTGCTCCTCCCCTCACCTACCTTGCCTCCCTATTCTCTCCCCTATCAGTACCCCCCGACCTCCGCCACCCCGTACAGATATCTCTCAACATTTGTGTTATTGTCTTAATCTTCGGAGCTTAAATGTGGATGGTTTTTTAAATTATTTGGGCGCCACCTGCTGGTTCTCCCTGGAATTGCAGAACATGAATACTAACTAGAGTTTGGTAGAGAGGTTTGAGAAGTTGCTGTTAAAATAGGTTTCCTGGATGCGCAGGCGCCATGGATGTGCGCGCACCGCGGCTAGTCTGAGGCAAAGAACAATGCATACAGGTATTTCTAAAAGTAGGCCATAGCTGTGGCCTTAATTAGTTTCAAAAACGTGACTCCTGAAGATGCAAGAGTAGAAATTATGATTCCTTTATCAGTGTGAGAAAGACTGTGAGTTGGAGAGATTTGCCAACGACCACAAGACATTCCTGCAGTAGAGATGGGAGCATCGCGTGTCTCCTCATTCTTAGCCCGGGCTTTACTTAGTCCTAGTCATTTACTTGGAAGTAACCTAATTTATTAGGTCACTCCTTTTTTGGTGGGTAAGAACATACAGAAAAGAATAAATGAATTACTTAAAATAATTTGTTTTCTAATGTAGTGCGTCTTAAATTATAAAACACAAGTTGAATTTCAAAGCATTACTTCATTTTTAATCAAGAACTAACATATTCAGGGGGCCAGGTGTAGTGGTGCACGTCTTTAATCCCAGCACTCAGGAGGCAGAGGCAGGTTGACCTCTGTGGGTTTAAGGCCAGCCTGATCCATGACAGCCAAGGCTACGTAGTGCGACCCTGTCACTAATAAATAATAAATAAATAAAAGTTCTCAGGTTCATACCTGAGGGGCCTCAGAACATAACTCAGCCAGTAAAGTGTCTGCTGTTCCTGTGTGAGGACTTGAATTCAGATCTCTCCGACACAACATTAAAAGCTGGTGCCCTGTGAGCCACCGCTGGTGGGGTAGTAGCCGCAGGTAACACCGCAGGTGGGGTAGTAGCCGCAGGTAACACCGCAGGTGGGGCTCGTTTGCTGGTAGTTTGGCCAGTCAGTGAGCCCTGAGTTCAACAAGACACCCTATCTCAAAATGAGGTGGAGAACTGTAGACCTGACGTTGACCTCTGACCTCCGACATGTGCACAGGCATCCACATGAACATGCTCAAACACACTACACACAAGAATTCATATGTTAGAGCAACTATGTGATCTCACTGGATATAGACCCACGGGAAGTGCAATCACAAGTCAGCGACCATGCAGTGTCCAAAATACAGATTCGGCAAACAGATCGAAAGAAGAAACTGCTTTATGGGTGAAAGCGTGGTGATCCGACGGGACATTATGTTAAGTGAAATGACCCAGGCACAGAAAGACAAATACAACCTTGCTTATCTGCTGCCATCTCTATACCATTTATTATGAAATAAAAATCGGGGACAAGATACAAAAATTAGAACCTGAGACAAACATCGACGAGAGCCCCATCTCCGCCTGCCTCCCGACTCAGCCAAAGCCTGGGCCGTCTTCCCGCCTGCCTCCTATTCGCTGGAGGACACTCTTTCTCTAGTTTTGGGGAACTCTATGATCCATTCTGACCAGCTGAATGCGAACCCTGCCCCTCGAGCCAATGTCTGACTTCACTGACCATCAGACCATAACACAAAATTCCTGCCACAGAATCTAAAGAAGTTCAGCCGTGGAGGAATTAAATGATGCTGACCAAGAGCTGACCTAGCAGGACCGGGAAGCTGTCAGTCACACAGGAGACCGAAGTTCAAGACACCAATTGCTCACTGTGGTGGCTACTAAAAACCCTTCAAACACATGAAGGCTGCGGACAGGAGGATGTAAATGCTCTTGCCACAGAAAAGAAATGCTACGCCCCTGAGATAGTGAAGGTGTTGCTTGGCTTAACGAGACTGTTTCACAGTGCGCACATACTCTAGAGCACCGGGTATGCAATACATACAAATGGAAATTTCGTTTTCCATTTTCTAAATAAGTAAATTTTTAATTTTGAAAGAATTTATAAATACAACCAATATGATGGTACTTCTAGTCAACAAAGGAAATGATGACATCCTAAAATTGTTATTAACTTCATGTTTAAAAATGGAATTGTAGACCAGGTTGTGGTGGCACACACCCTTATTCCCAGTGCTCAAGTGGTAGGGGCAGGTGGAGTTTTTGGAATTCCAGGCTAACCTAATCTACACAGGGAAACGCAAGCCAGTCAGCATTACACAGTCAGGCCCGATTCCAGAAAAAGAAAAAGAAAAAAAAAAACATGAGAAAAAAATGTGTATTTTTTAAATGTATACTGAATTATTAGAAGCAAAATTACATCAAGTCTGAGATTAATTTTAAAATATCAGCAAGTAGCAAGAGTGGGTGTGATTAGTTGATACATATCGCTCTATTAGCCACGTTTTATTGGTCTAAACAGCAGCATAAATGTCCTTTAATCTCTGCCTTTGAAAGGGTATTGAGAACTTAAATAATCACTCCTTGAACTCACTTTCATGATTTGAGAATCTGAATAAAGACAGTGTGAAAGTCGCTGGGTGTGGTGGCACAAGCCTCGACCCCAGCACTAAGAACACAGAAGCAGGAGGACCACACAGTCAAAGTCATCCCTGGCTACATAGTCACCAGCCTGGGCCACGTGAAACCTTGCCTCAAACACAAAAGGAGAACCAAATGTCCCGCCGTATGAGTGAGCACTGCTACCTGCTACCTGCTTCAGAGTATGAGGCGTGTGCTCTTCTCTCTGCATCGCCACGTGGATCAGGAGCTCAGCTCCTCAGACTGCAGCCAGCTTGGGATGACCTTCGACTCCTGAGGCCTTGCTGTTCTCATCACACACTGGGAGCGCTAGGGTGAAAGAATGGGACTTGCTCCCTTTGCCTGCTCATGAGCAACCCCACCCACCGGAACCGCTCCTCTGTGCACTGCTCTGAAAGGTCCCAGTCAGAGAGTTCCTGCGTGTAGATGTTCCTGCGTGTCTGTGATCAAGTGGGAACGAGCTATAAACTCCCCAAGACCTGGAGCCCAGATGGGAATATGCACTGCTTTATTCTGTGCCACTTCTGTGTCTTCCCCACAGGGAGAGGGTATGTGTGGAGAGCTGGGGATGGCACCGGACAGCGCCATACTGCCTCAACAAGCACTTCTCAGCTTCCGCTCTTTCTGAAATCTCATTCTCTTATTATTTAATTGCACTTTCCCCCCTTACATTCTCCAGACTTCGACAGCATGTATAGCAGATACTTGGTTGGTAGTACGAATAAATACGTGCCGCGGGGCAGGATGGAATGTGCGAGTTCTCTGACAGATTTGGACGAAGGAATTATTTTATAAGCCCATAGATGTCTCTTTGCAGGGAAGAGTACACAATTTCCCACTAGTAAAGCTGGAAGGAGGGATTTCAGAAGATCTTCCTTAATGCTCATCTACATTAAAATCAAGGGCAACATCATAAAAAGCTGGCAATGGCCACAGGCCTTCGCAACATGTTACTAGCAATTAAATGTGTTTTTATCCAACCCCTGGCCACACTGCTGCCAGGGTCTTAAGATTTTAGGATATTTCCATTGTGGTGCTAATTTGTCTATGACTTTCTGGGCAATTTCAAATTGCTCTTGTTATTCAGTTTCAAGGGTTATAAAATACTAATAGGTCTGTGTACTACTGGACGCATTAGCTAGCATCTCCATGGAGACAGCCACTCCTTGGTTGGAGCTTTAGAGCTGAGTGCTATTGTTATAATGGTTGCACATCTTCTGTTTCCAAAGAGCTCAGAGCCCAATGCTGACATCACCTGGGAATTTTTATAGTCTTGGGTGAGGTAAGGTAATGACAGAAATATGTTTTAATCCCTGTCTCACTTACCTCTGGATTGTTCTATAAGAAATGTTTAGTTGTGAGTCTGTCTCTGCGTGCTTATGGAAACCATGGGAAGGTTTTAAACAAAAGAGTAACAAGACAAAGCCATCTAAAAGGCCATTATGCTACCTAGTGTTCCACTGGTCAGGAAGGAGTGACAGACAGACAAGCTTCTGGAACTTTAAAGAGAGTCCAGCAGGCTGTTTCTCACACACCACACAGTGTTTCAGAACTCAAGAGGAATTGGTGCTGGATGCATAACTCCTGATAATTTGGTTGTTTTAGTATCCGAGAAATTTATGTGTATTTCCTTTCTGGTTTAGGTCAGTGGATTACCGACCCCAGATCTCAGCTGGCAACTAGATGGGAAGCCCATACGCCCTGACAGCGCTCACAAGATGCTGGTCCGTGAGAATGGAGTACACTCCCTCATTATAGAGCCGGTCACATCCCGGGATGCCGGCATCTACACATGTATTGCCACCAACAGAGCGGGACAGAACTCTTTTAACCTGGAGCTTGTGGTTGCTGGTAGGTGGCCTGTGACTCCTTCCTCATCGCCAGAACAAGTCAAACGACACAGAAAGTCATCCTCCATCATTAGCTAATGTAGAAAATAAGTCAAAAGCCTGACACAACAGATTGTGTCACCAAATACAATGGTAGCATCTCGTAAGGCTTAGTCAATAGGAAGCATCCAGTTTTCTTACTTCAGCATAGCCACTATTATTTATCTTTTCTCTCTCCCATCACCTAGCAAAGAAGGGAAGAGGATTTGGGCAGTTCACCTTTTCATGGCTGCGATAGGCCTAGTGTCCCACGGTGAAGGAGTGACTGACAGACAGACTTCCAGAACTTCATATAGAGAGCTCAACGGCAGGTTTTAGCAGACCATACAGCAATTTTAAAACTCAAAAACTTTAAGCGATGTTGTCATCTCCACTCAATTCAGTATCAAATTAAACTCAAGCTTGCTTTCTAAGCAATACTGTAGGTAACTTGTGTACAGGAGGTTAGGCTCTTTGACAAACCTGTCACGAAGCTCGCCAAAGCCCAGTGAAAGCTTGACTGATGATGCCATCGTAGACATTAGCTTGTATATGATTGTATATGATTGACAGTGCCATCATATACATTAGCTTGCATATGATTGTATATAACTGACAGTGCCATCGTATACATTAGCTTGCATATGATTGTATATGACTGACAGTGCCATTGTATACAATAGCTTGGTTAGGCCTTGCATCAGTCCTGTGTGATGATCACTGGTTCCTGGGGTCCCCCTTACTGAGCTAGGATTAGACTCAAGTCCGCCTCTTGCAAGCACTCCGTGAAACCACCCAGCTTCTTCAGTAGAGAGGCAATGAGAATAAAACTGAGAGGTCTTGGCTATAAAATCCAGATTTTAATAGCAGAACAAACTTTTTTCCCCCACAAAAATCTGGTAAATATATGGAAAATGCTGTCATCTTAACCAGGCTTTTAAATGTGCACAGTATTCCATCTGCCCACATGGTAGGTTTGGCTTCATTCATTTCACTAAATTCAAATTAAACTGCTCATTTTTCTCCTATTAAATAAATCCATTGGTCCTATTTGCCCATCGGACATGAGGGTCCCAGAAACAGACATCAGCGTTCATGTCAGAGCAGGCAGTGCACACACTATCATGGATCAAGGTCTTCACCACCAGATATCAGTGTGTGTCCCGCTAGCTGGGTTTAAAACCAGCCTGAGTATCCCAGCTGCGCACTAGTGACAGCTTGCACTATCTGGAGCACACTGTGCACGATGCTGCCTGGGCAGGACTTCACCCGCATTTTTCCAGTTTAGTCCTTAAAAGTGCTGTGACACATTATGGTCCCCAGTAGTTGAGATGCTGAGACATCTCTGGTCTGTCTGCCAGTGGTGACACAGCTCGTAAGACACAAACTAGTCTCTGATGGCAAAGACCTGGACTCACATTAGTGTGCAGGGAGATGCATATCTTTAGATTCATTGTTGGGAGCTCAGGTGAAATTGAACCTTATTCTTTCTCCGAAATTGTTTCCACCAGTGATGCAAGAAGTCAGTTTCCTGTTGACTTGTAATATTCAGAATATTACTAACAATAAGTCCTTTTTGTTTTGTTTTTCAAGACAGGGTTTCTCTATGTAACATCCCTGGCTGTCCTGGAACTCACTTTGTAGATCAGGCTGGCCTCGAACTCACATAGATCTGCCTGCCTCTGCCTCCAGAGTGCTGGGATTAAAGGCATGCGCCAACACTGCCCAGCAAGTCCTGACTTTTAAAAGACTAAGTAATATACAATAATCATAAAGTTGTATTCAACACAAGTTAGACACAAGTTAGAATTTGTAATTTGCACGCTCCACATCTTTAGTTTATAGATAACTGTCGAAAATTGCCAAATTTAGATATAAACATGCCTTTTCTGAATGTATTTTCCCCATCCTTTAAATCCTGTGTGGTATGTCTCATTGCATTATGAATTCCAAATCTTAAGTCTTTGAAGTAATCATTTCAGGCAGCAGCCAGTGAATCCTAATCCTGAACCAGTAGGTGGCACCAGTAGATAGACTGTGCCCTCATGGTGACTTAATTAGGAGCAAGCTCTCACAGGCACCAGCAATGACTGAATCTCTGAGGCCTGTCAGGCGGGCATTCTTAGGAGCAGATGTCCGGGGTACTGTGTGGGCCTATCAGTCTTGAATTAATTGAGAGAATACGTGAGTGGAACGAAGCGTACAGACCTTTGCTTGGGGAGAGGGCTCACTTCTTAACCACGTGGAGTGAAAATGGTATCATAAAAGAGCGGCTCCATCTTTCTAAAGCCTCTGAGTTCCTTGCGGTGACCCTTTTGTATGCCGCTAACAGACAATTCATCTCATCTTCTCTTAGCTAAAGAAGCACACAAGGCCCCCATGTTTATTGAGAAGCTGCAAAACACAGGGGTAGCTGATGGGTACCCAGTGAGGCTGGAATGCCGAGTTTCGGGGGTACCACCACCTCAGATATTTTGGAAGAAAGAAAACGAATCACTCACTCACAGCACTGAGCGAGTAAGGTAAGACTACACAGTGGCTTCATCTACCCACAACTTGTGTAGCCCTAGTGCTAGATGAGCAGATACGCAGGCTACTGCATGCAAATCGGTGTGGAAAAGCCATGCTACTATGGACATGCAAGCCAAGAGTCACCCTTTGTCCAAATGTAGGTTTAAGTTTTCGGAAGGTAGCAATGCTGGTATGTGGTGAGCATGTTCTGACTTAAGCTAATTGCGTATTTGAAATGTGTATATCAAAAAGAGGAGATAGATTCATTTGCTCCACTGGCAACAGCCCCGTCTGTGGTTTTATAAAGGTTAGGCCCTCCTCTAGGAATAGTGCATAGATTTATTCACCCTCTTGAGGTCTGCTCCACTCTCCCATTAACTTAATGGGGCTAGCTGCCTCTCCAGAATAAGTATGATCCTATTATCTGCTGCTTGCACAATTCTGTTTCTAATGACCTAATTAAAAATGATGCTTCATGTCCAAAGCCACTTTTGAAAAATCTAGAGCTCTAATGACTTTATCTTTTTCTGCAGCATGCACCAGGATAGTCATGGCTACATCTGCCTGCTCATTCAGGGAGCCACAAAAGAAGACGCTGGGTGGTATACTGTATCAGCCAAGAACGAAGCAGGCATTGTGTCCTGTACTGCCAGGCTGGATGTCTACAGTGAGTGCTGCCTCATTTCTTCTCGCTGCATTTCACACGTTGAACGATTAAGAACTGGATGTCAGAATGACATATCACATTATTACTCTAAGCTTTATGTTCTAAGTTGATACTCCAGCATTTTATTTGCCAAAAAAATTCATGCTACTCTTTTTCTTTCTGTTTATAGTTTCCAGACATTAATAGCGAAACCCCTCCGGGAGAACAAGCCCCCAAGTATCGCCAGGGTCTTTGATTGATTAGCGAGACGTGCATGTTGGTTTCTCAGGCTGCCTAGTCGATTTTGGCTTTCTCACTTGAGCATTCATAGGGCTAACAGTGGACAAAGGCGTATGCCTTTGTCATGTTTTCTTATTCCTGTCATCTGTAAGTGACTGCCTCTTAACATCTCTGCCTGAGTCATAAGCCTCTCGCGGTGTCTTGCTGCAGTCTTAACATGTGTTCCTTGATTCTGGAATGCTGACTTACATAGCAAAGTGTTTTTCTTGTTAATATATCTTAGGTAGCTCAGCAGTAGATCCTTGAATGTGTATGTGTATGTACATGCATCCTAAATTTAAAAAACCACCAGCTCAATTTAAAGACTAGAACAACAGCATTATATAATCAGTTGATATAAGAAAAATCACATTTTAAAACAAATTCCAAAATTTTACTTCTGCTTAAGAAAGTAATAGTCCTTTGAAAGTATCCCAAATGCCTGATTCTTTTCAATTTATTAATGATAAAAATCTATCTCCAATTCCTAACTATAATTATTATTAAAAGAGAGGAAGATGGGTCAGATTAAGAAGCTTATCAACTGTTTGAGACTTCCCAGCACCGCAGCTGTGGAAAGAACAAAACTTCCCATGTTGTCTAGCTTTACGGTCCCATGGCCACACATAGACAGTAACTTGTGGCTCCTGTAAGGAAAATGCAGAAGGACCTCTAAGTTATCTCCATCTCTACTGGGGCTGTATTCATTCTTTCACAAGGAATATATATGTGAGGCCCTGGAGAGGTAGCTCAGCAGTTCAAAGCACTTCCTGTTCTAGCACCCCCTGGCTTCCCAAGCACCAGGTACATACTTAGTGCACATGTATACACACAGGCAACACACTTAAACACACTCCGTGCACATGCATACACAAAGGCAAAACAGTCACATATATAGAAAATAAAATCTTTTTAAGGAGAATATGTATGGACCTGATATATACCAAAAGACATTAATTTTGTGAGTGTGCTTTTGTTTTTAGAGATAGGTTGTTTCTCTGAAACCCAGGCTGACCTGTAACTCATTGTGCAATGCAAGCTGACCTCAAATTTGCAATAATCCCCTGCCTTGGCCTCCCAAGGGCTGAGATTGCCAGTGTAAGCCACCAGGCTCTGCTAAAAGCCATTCTGCATTTATTTAAACTTCTAAGGCATTTCCAAGCATATCTTTGCTAAAAATCTTCATTCACTGTCTTTCTTTGTAGCCCAGTGGCAGCAGCAGCCACAGACCACCAAGCCAAAGAAAGTACGGCCCTCGGCCAGTCGCTACGCAGCACTTTCGGACCAGGGACTAGACATCAAAGCCGCTTTCCAACCTGAAGCAAGCCCATCTCACCTGACACTGAACAGCGGCTTGGTAGAAAGTGAGGACCTGTGATTGGCACCCCGTTGAAGCTGAAAACTGAACGCCATTGCTTTGACCAACATACTTCTCTGTCACATTATGTAAAAGGCAGAAGTATACTTTTGACTTTAAGAAATTTAAAAAAAAACACCAAAATCATATTTTTCTTACTTGATAGAGAACCTAAGTAGGTGATGCTTATAGAAACGTACACATTGCACAGAAAACTCACATCTGTTGTCCAGGTTAGAACTTACAGAACTGTTGTGATTCAAATGGTCTGAAATGCCAAAATGCCGAAAGAAATCAACTATTCAAAGGTAACTACGATTTAAGTTACCTACAAGTGCCTTCAAACACAAGCTCTAGGTGCTATAGTGTGGCAGCATGGAATGTTAGATGCTACAGGAACTCTAAGGTGCAGGGTCTACAGATGGCTACCGTGAACCACGTGCAATAGGGAAGGGTGGGAATGAGAACCATGACGAAATCCGAGCGACGCCTTGTCTTTGCAAAGTGCTTGTGTCAAATCAGAAAGGAGGAATTCCTTGCCTTCAATTTCATCCACATCATTTTTCTTTTGATGCTACTTCAGTACGAAACTTACTTACAATCCGTATTAACTAAAAGACTAATTCAAACTTAAACAATTGGAAGTGTTCTCTAGAAAGTCAAGATGTATTACAGTCCATTCCACAAGAGGCATCGGAACCACCCAAATGACCAAGGCAGGATGTATTTGGAGGGAACGGGTTTGGAAAGGCATGGAAAAAATGAAGGAAGGAATTGCTACCCACACAGAGATCTCAGATCCAGTTAGATGAAGGCATCAGGACTGGGCCAGGCTCCTCTTTGGTTTTCTTCTAAACCTTAAAATCATAGATGCAAAAAACACTGCCGCTAGCCAGTCAAGGACTCTAGGGGGTCATCTGGAAGTCTGGAGTGCATGTGTGGTGAAGACGTCCATGTAGCTGAGTGTGTAGTTGATGACGTTAGTGTGTAGAGTAAGTTGGACATGGTTGAGATTGCAGGGGTGGTGTGAACGAGAAGTAGCCTATAGGGTCTAGTCTGCCTGAGGGAAATGGAGACTTTAGGGACAAAAATAAGCTTGTGCTACAATGAGTTTCTTTTCCGTTGGCACTAAGAGGTGGTGAACGGAAACTTCTAGTTCCCTTCACTTCCCTGATGCCATGGAACCTAGCCTAAGAAGGGCCAGGCTCGGAGCACCTACAAGGGTAAGCGGCAAAGACCGCTTTTTGATTCTGCATCAGCTAAATGGAGTCGATTCTGACCAGACTTGATGACTTTAAGTCGGAACCAATATTTTTCTTTTTTAATGAGAGAAAATAATTTGACCTGATAGTATGAAACATGAGGCTTTAATGGTACTTTGCTATGAAAAGAAAGCACTGTGTTCCTCATGCAAAACCCATCTATTGTTCATTATTTATAAAAGTGTCAAATGCTCTTAGCTCAGTTACTCAACCCATGCACAGTACTTTAAGCAATCTTGTGTCTGTGAACACCCCATGTATTTTCGTATCACTGCTCCACATGCACAGCTTTCTCCTTCTGTAAGAACACCAACCAACCGAGCTTTAGCAGGCTTGAGCACTGGCTGGCAGATGTTCTATACAGTGTGGCACAAGACTGACCACACACACATTGCTAATGGGGGATTTAAGTAACCATGCAGGGTCTTATGGTCCTATCTCTGTTTTAGAATTGTGACCTATATTATATCATACTTGCCAAACTTTTCTGAATGTGACTTTTTTTTTTTTTTTTTGCTAATTTGCTGGGCTTGGGATTAACTAGCATTCTTTTGCCACCTTTTATGTTGTATTTATGAAAAAACATTAAAAAAAAACAAAGTACTACCATACTTTGGATTGTTGTGCTGTTGTAATGTGGACTTAACATCAATAAATAAATATTTAACAAACAGTAGTTGATCCTTTGTGACGCTGCGCTCTGTGGCTGCTGTACTGAACTGGCAGAGTCTGAAGCATCCCATTTCACTGTCAGAGCTGGGGAGATCAGACGTTGGGTATGAGATGGCAAGGTCCCAATTCACTGTCAGAGCTGGGGAGATCAGACGTTGGGCATGAGATGGCAAGGTCCCAACTCACTGTCAGAGCTGGGGAGATCAGACGTTGGGCATGAGATGGCAAGGTCCCAACTCACTGTCAGAGCTGGGGAGATCAGACGTTGGGCATGAGATGGCAAGGTCCCAATTCACTGTGTAAGAAGAGTTGACATCAGTGTGTCACTGGCTGCAGTCTCACCTGAAGCTCAATTAGTTAAGACAGAATTCAGAAGTTCCTTGGCGTTATAGGACAGAGGACCCACTTAGTCTGCCAGCCAGTGGTTGCTCTCCTCTCCTAAAGGCCATGGCTATTTCTTCATCTCCATCTTCAAAGCCAGAAGGGAGAATTCCCTTCATGAAGACCCTCTCATGCTTTGATTCTGGTATGGAGAGTCCATTTCTCTTTAAAAGTGCATCTGAATGGATCAAGCCCACCCACACAATCTCCTTTCTAAACAGCATTTAGTGTAGAAGCTTAACTGTACCTTCAAAATCCCTTTGATAGGGGTAGGGAGCTGGCTCACCACATAAATATTTGCTGAATACAAATGAAAACCTGAGTTCATATCTGCAAAACCCGACTGATGACATCTCTACCCTCAGTGCTAAATGGGTAGCAATAGGCTGATTCCTGGGGCTCACTGGTCAGCAAGGTTCAGGAATCTTGTCTCACAAAAGAGAAGCGGCTGAGGAAGACATCCTGATGTCAACTTCTGGCATCCACATGGACTTGCCTGGGCAATTGTACCCATGCTGTGTGTATACCATACACACACATAAAAGAAGAAGCAACCTTTTCCAAATAACGCCGAGATTCAGGCTTAATTGCATAGGAGAGGTGTGTAGGGCAGCTTACCGATTCTCAAAAACAGTTCAGCAAGCAAATAAAACCAGAAGTACCAGGTATTCACCTGGGTTGTTCAGGGCATGTGACATTTTGGGATTTCACCTATAATGCCTGGTATTTCGTTTTTACAGCATCAGATCTATTCTTTATGTTGAAATTTCATCTAATTCAAGAGTTTTCCCATGGTACTGTAAATGGCAGACATTCATCTGATTCCTCTTTTTTTTTTTTTTTTTTTTTGAGAACCCTGTAGATCAGTTAGTTCTTAAAGTAGTTCTCGCTAGACTAGCTATCAGGAACTTACTAGAAATGCAAGTTCTTCAGTGGTCCTCAATTCTTCTGAACCAGAAATCTGAATTTTGAGGTCAGACAGATGACTCATGAGGTAGACAGTTGCCAATAAGCCTGATGATTTATCTGTGTTCAGTCTTTGAGACCAACATGGTAGGGAGACTAGCATAAATATTTAAATAAGCACACATATGAATGTTTAAAAAGTTAGAAATCTGGGTTTTTCTCAAGCCTTCCAGTTCCAAGTCATCATCTGAGGAGGGTTGATCCCTCGTTCCTTCCCAGCTTAACTGACTCTCAGAACTGTTGTGCTGCGAGTCTGGAGAAGCTGTTAACAAACTCAGTCACAAACATCTCTTAGAAGAGACAATGGTTTTTGTCCATGGTTCCTATGGTTACTTCACAGTCTCTGCCAGTGAGGTGATCTTCAAGAGGCCTCAGGATCTGAGCTTCTGTGGAATCAGTGGCTACAGCTCAGCAATATGCTGTGTTCTATCACCAAAATTCTTCCCAATC
Organism: Ondatra zibethicus; assembly: GCA_004026605.1. Lineage (NCBI taxonomy): Eukaryota > Metazoa > Chordata > Mammalia > Rodentia > Cricetidae > Ondatra > Ondatra zibethicus. The sequence continues at coordinate 196,994 of PVIU01001675.1, forward strand.
TGAGTTATTTGACCTCCCTGTAAACCCTCTCTAAAAATATGTACGTACCTCGCAAATACAGTGTGCTGTCATCAAACATAAATACAAGGGACACGTCCATTCAAATGACGCTGTTCGGATTTCGAAGCAAAGGGGGTACTTCATGTATATATATACACACGTTCCCAGCCTGAAGCAGACTTCACAGAGCTCTGCTTGTTTGTCTTAAAGGCATATGCCCATAAGGAAAGTGGAAAAAGAAGAGACAAATACAAGAAAGCAAATGGAAAGATAGGTACTTAAAACTGGCCCATAAAAGCTACCCAACAATTGAAGGAAAATGTCATTTAAAAAAGAAACGAAAGAAACCACTCTGTTTCCCCAAGACAGAGCTCATAAAAGTCTGTAGTTAGCATTACTTGCAATTATGCTCATTCGCTCACAACCATGTCAACTTCTAAACTTATGTTGTGAAACCAGGGATCTACCACTTATCAGTGACACTGAACCCAACAGTTTGCCCATTTCAACAAGGTCATCAGATACCTAGACTGTCATCGAGAAAGAGGTCAAATATTTAAGAAATATTTGACTTGTTATGGTAATTTATCTTCCCTCCTCACTGATATGATGAGGAGGTAACAACGCTCCTACATCCTCTTTCCAGGCCCTACGGGAAGGATGTTATAAATGCTGCAGCTAGTAGGAATGAGATCACTATATCACTATGGAAAGAGGATGAGCCACCCCAAAGATGATCACTCTTTGGCTGTACTCCAAAGAGACTTTGGCTTGGTTCTCTATAGCAAGGGAATGCTGATGGAATCTTAACCTGGCCTATAGCTTAAACCCCAAACAGAGCCTATGACAGATAGGTAAGGGCTGCTTTTGTTGGAAGGTTATGCCATACAGTTCTGCAATCACCTCTGTGAAGCATTATGAATTTACAACTAATACTAAGGAAATTAACATAAATAGGCTTTAAAGGAAGCTTGAAACCCAACATCATAAGATACAAGTGACATTTGATAAAAGAGAGAAATGGGATTATGTCACTATTATGGTATAAAGCCTTGGCTGCACACTTGAGGGTTTGCTTGCATTTTAGGATTGGCCAGTATTCTCCAGATTATGCTAATCTATCCCACAATCACCTACCTCCAGCTGGAAGTGTCAGAGAAGCCACCATCCCTACCCCTTTCCCTGTAACATTGGGATGGGATAGTGACAGTGAGAAGAGAAAATGTGACTTGACTTATCCAAAACTCCCTTCATCCCAGTGCTCTTCCTTCGAGACAGCTGCAAGTGGACTGACCGCCAGCTCTCGAGCTCCACCAACCATTTCCTCAAGATAAAGGGACCTGAGCACCGGCGTTGAGACGGGCTATGGGAATCCCAGTCTTCATCTTCTAAGTCCTGCTGGTTTGTCGAATCAATTCTTTTCCTTGCCCCAACAGTCTGTCCTCAATTCACTGGGACCTTATCAATTCGTTAAGTAAATGGACAGGCTTGGTAACACACACAGTACTGATAGCATCTTATTTAGATTACCGGTCTAAGAATTCCAAGTTACATTAGAGGTAATTATTCAAACCTAAGACACTTGTATACCTGGTGTGCATTGTACAGAACAGCAAGGTAGAGCTATCAGGAAAGTGCAGGACATTTAATTGCATAACAAATGAAGACGCAGCATGAACTCTGCTCTTGAATCCTATAATCTAGTTGAAAGACAAAAATTAACATAAATGTCAGTTATTAAATACTTTATTTAGGAATGTTTGTTAAGCAGGACAGTAGAATAATTTCATAATTCACATTTTTTCTGATTCACAAAGCTTGGGGAAAATGCTCCAGTAACAATAGGTATCAACTCTTGAATACCCAAAACAGTTTGTCTTCTCTCATTATTCTGGGTAATAGAAGCGTGTAAATTAACTTAGCTTTTCTGCATAAATTATCCCCCAAACTAATTTGCATCATACAATAATTCTATCTGTAAAAAGCTTACATAACCCCTCGTAAATAGAATATGAATAAAAATATGAAAAAAACCCACACATTTGAAAACCTGAGCGTGAAAACTGAAAACGCTGGCTCTGGCCACCAACCTTTCCCTTCAAATGTTAAGCATGGGCAGGACCATGAGCTGCGGGGAGGGGAAAACAGCCAGGGCTGAGTCTTCAGCCCAAGAATTCACTGACGTTCTTGGGCCTCGGGATTCAAGTGTTCAGTTGAAATTTCTACCAAGTCAGTGAGGACAGGAGGAGAATTCGCCAGGAGCGGAGCCATGATGGTTTATTTCTCCCTTTCCACAGCTCTCCACATATTTCAGTCTGACACAGAAGGGAGGAGCACCTTAAAGTACAAACATACACTCAAGGGTAAGCCTATTGGTAGCCTAGTTTCCATTGCTGCTTTTGGATTCTGCTCACAAAGCCCACGCTAGTCTCAAGCTCACTATGTAGCTGAAAACAACCTTCATCGTCTATTCCCCCACCCCATGTATGAGGATCACCATATCCAGGCGAGTGTCACCATACTCGGCTTCTTTCTCTTTGCTTTCCTCTTATTCACACAACAAACCGGCTTCACTGATGACTTCAGAACTTGGTGTCTCCAGCAAAGGGAACTGAGGCCTGTACAAGTATAGGTGGCCAAAGACACATGGGACAGAGCATAAGGAAGCTACCCACTCTCTATGCACAAAGCCTCCTACCATGTGCACCACCTGTGAGACCTCCTGCGTGTTGCATTACCTAACATGTCTAGAAATGCTGCTACCTAAAAGTCCTCCAACTGCCCCACCTTGCAGTAGCAGGCTGTTCCTTCAGTAGTACTAACCGCACTCACACCATATGTTCTCCTATCAACCTATTGGGAGAGCACTAACTTAGTAGGCAGGCCCAAAGCCCAAGGTTCAAGCCCCAGGACTGAAAAAACAGAATGCCAATAAACTAAGTAAAGAAAGCATGTCAGGGGGTAAAGGACTCCATATTTAGTACACAGCTTTTGATTTATGGCACTATTATTCTGAATTTATTAGTACATCTTATTCATATTTTTTATTTGACTTTCAATATACATATATACATATATATATATATATAAAATCAAAAATCCATTTAGACAATGTTCCACTTGAAAACAGCAATTAGATGACTCTTGATTCCTGGGTTTTGTTCTGCTCTAGTCTGAAGCACAAAGGATTGAACCTGGGGTCTTGCTTCTACTGGGCATCCCCAGACCTTGAACTATGTAACCTAGCATGTCCTTGAACTTGTTATGTCCTTGCCTCAGCTGACCAAGTATCTGAGATTAAGAGCACCTTGGTAAAAACATTACTTTTTAAAATAAAATATTAAAAATATTTGGAAGATGGTAAATAAAAAAATCAACATGAATCTAGTATATAAAAATAGTTCTTTATTTCCCACAAAAGTTCAAGGCAAAAGGAATGCTATCTCTATTGCATTCAGCTATATGTCTTCATCTCTACTCTCCAGCAAAAATTGGTCTCTTCTAAGACCAATGCTTCCCAAGCTGAGGAGGAAGCTCAGTGGTAAAACACTTGCCTCGCACCTGACAGGCCCTGGGTTGATCCCAGCACCACTGAAAAAAGTCGGTGCATTATTTCTACTGAAAACAATAATACATCGTTACTGTACTTTTCATGATTACTTAAGTAATTACTTGCCATTCTAAGATTTGTGGCTAAATATTATTATATCCATTATTGGAAAATAGTCTTAATTATCTATTGTGTATGTACGTGTGTGTGTGTGTGTGTGTGTGTGTGTGTGTGTGTGTGTCTGTGTATTAGGATTGGAATTAAAAGCATATGCTCCCAAAGAAGAACAAAACGCACAAATTAACATCACCAACGATGAAAACTAAATTAACAGGAGATAGCAATCACTGGTCATTAATATCCCTTAATGTAAATGGACTCAACTCACCTATAAAAAGGCACAGGCTAACAGATTGGCCTACGAAAACAGAATCCATTCTTCTTCTGCATACAAGAAACACATCTCAACCTCAAAGACAGACATCATCTCAGAGTAAAGGGTTGGGGAAAAATATGCCAATCAAATGGACCTAAGAAACAAGTGGGTATAGCTATCCTACTATCTAACAAAATAGACTTCAAGCTAAAATCAGTCAAAAGAGATGAAAAAGGTCATTTTATATTAGTCACAAGAGGAAATTTCAGTACTGAACATCTATGCCCCAAATACACGGGCACCCTCATATGTCAAAGAAACACTTCTAAAGCTTAAATCATACATTAAACCCCACACACTAATAGTGGGAGACTTTAACACTCCCCTCTCACCACTGGACAGGTCAATCAGACAAAAAATGAACAGAGAAATAAGAGAACTAAAAGATGTTATGACTCAAATGGACTTAACAGACATCTATAGAATATTCCATCCAAACAGAAAAGAATATACCTTCTTCTCAGCACCTCATGGAACCTTCTCAAAAATTGACCACATACTTGGTAACAAAACAA
>PVIU01001676.1:0-56795 GCA_004026605.1 Ondatra zibethicus
GGATGATGGATGGATGGATGATGGATGGATGGATGGATGATGGATGGATGGATGGATGGTGGATAGATGGATGATGGATGGATGATGGATGGATGGATGGATGGATGATGGATGGATGATGGATGGATGGATGGATGATGGATGGATGGGTAGATGGATGGACAGACGGACAGACGGATGGATGGGTGAGTAGACCAATAATCAGAGAGATGGATGGATAGTGCACAGACAGGATTAAGAGATGGTGGGTGGTTGGGCGGATAGATGGGCAGATGACAGAGAACCATAGCGCATCACTCCTATGCCTATCTAGAATCAGGACCAGACATGGCTGCTAGAAGTCTCTTCTCCAGTAGGTTGGCTCTGCATACTGACACTAAGCCCTTTCCCTGCCTCCCCTGTGCACAGGTGGGGACAGAATTCACCACCATCCTGTACAACTTCATGTGTAACAGCAGCTGTGTAGGGGGCATGAACCGGAGGCCCATCCTTGTTATCATCACCTTGGAGACCCGGGAGTGAGTCTGCGGTGCCAGGATGGTAGGGGTGGGGCAGGGACTTGGGCCAGCACTGTGGGGGGCATGTCATGGACACAGAGAGGGCTTGCTCTCCTCGGAGGGCACTCAAGTCCAAGGCCAGTCCTGTGGGGTCTGCAGGGGGTGGACATGATCAGGAGTGGTCCCCGGAGCTCACCATTGTGCTGCGCCCACCCTACAGTGGACAAGTCCTGGGCCGCCGGTCTTTCGAGGGTCGCATCTGCGCCTGCCCTGGCCGTGACCGTAAAGCCGATGAAGACCACTACCGGGAGCAGCAGGCCCTGAACGAGAGTGCCACAAAGAATGGGGCAGCCAGCAAACGTGGTGTGTGGTACCCTGGGTCAGGGTGGAGGGCGGGTCATCCCTCAGGATGGAGTTGGACATGCTGGGTGTGAACTGGAATGCTACCGCAGAAGGGCACCAAGACACCAAGCATGCTCACATCCGTGGGATGGATCCGGGTCTCAATGGCCTGGGCCTAGAGGCCTCTCTGGCTGAACAGGGCAAATGCAACCCAAGCCAACCCAAGACAGTTCCCTTGTCTCTATGCTCGAAGGCCAGGGCCAGGCGACTCTGGGCCCAGCTCCATCTGGCCTAGGCTTGCACTGTACCCATGCTCCACGCATGGCAGGTGTTCACCTGGGCACCTTTGCCCTCTGGCTCACACATCTTTCCTGACTTGCTTCCCAGCATTCAAGCAGAGCCCTCCTGCCATCCCCGCCCTGGGCGCCAACGTGAAGAAGAGGCGGCATGGGGATGAGGACATGTTCTACATGCATGTGAGTGACTATCAGAGTGAGCTGGGGAGGACAAGGCCTGGGTGTGCCCCTTACCCGAGAGCCCAGGTGGGGGAATTCCAGATGCCACAGAGATGGGCATCTAGGTACCTGGGGTGGAGACTATAGCCCTGGAGGAGATGGGGTTCGAAGGAGGCTCTGTTCAGAGCCAGACCCTGCAGTGCCCGAACTCAGTGAGCGTGAAGATGCTAGCCAGGTTAGCTCTGCATCCAAGAGACCACCATGGTGGAGATTCAGTAGGAATCCATGATCCTACAGGGCATAGCCTATGTTTACACGACTCAGTGAACACAGGTCATGGTAAGCTCTATTTCCTTGAGAGTGGGTCCTATTCTAAGACGTATAGCTGCCGAGTGGGAGGAGGAGGAGGAGAGCCTCTTAGCAGGGAAGATTGGGCATGGTTCTCTGAACCCCTGCAAACCCCCTTCCTGCATCTGCCCCTGTGCAAAGGAAAGGAAGCTAAGTTGTCCTGAGCTCTGGAGTGCAAGGGGACCCTGAGAGAAGAGCTACACTCTGCCACAAACCCGGGGTCCTCCTAAGGCTTCGGCTGCCCCCTCCCACCAGGGGCGTGGAGCCAGGGGAGGCTCCCCGGCACCTGGGCAGAGGGTCTGCCTCTCTGTGCTCAGGTGCGAGGCCGGGAGAACTTTGAGATCTTAATGAAAGTCAAGGAGAGCCTCGAACTGATGGAACTTGTACCACAGCCTCTGGTCGACTCCTATCGACAGCAGCAGCAGCAGCAGCTCCTACAGAGGCCGTGAGTGAACCCCACCGTCTGGATGGGGAAGTGCGGATATTCTGACCCAGCAGTGAGAAGGCCAGGATTATGGGAGGTATGGCGCACAGTAGGACCAAGGCAGCTCAGTGCTCAGCTGGCATCTTCTCCAGGAACTTAGCCTTCTGGGACTTAGCCCCCACCTTCACCACACCTCTGCCTCCCATGGGCCTTGTAAATGTTGATTTGGAGTGGGCAGGTGGGACTGACGTTGCTGGTGAGGTGTGAATCTTCCTGGTAGCTCTCCGAGAGGCGGGGTCTTCATCTACCTGCATCCAGGGATGTCCACAGAAGTGCCAGGTGAGGAAGGAGTTGCTTTTACCCCTTAGGAACGTATGCTGTTGTTTTCTAAGCAGGAGTCACCTGCAGCCTTCATCCTATGGGCCCGTGCTCTCCCCGATAAACAAGGTACATGGCGGCGTCAACAAGCTGCCCTCCGTCAACCAGCTGGTGGGTCAGCCTCCACCACACAGCTCGGCAGCTGGGCCCAACCTGGGACCCATGGGTGAGTCCCTAGAGCAGTGGAGACCTCGTGTGGGGGGTGGGGGGACTGGTTCTATTTACCAGGATCATAAACAGGACTGTTGGGGCTGATTTCCCTGCTGCTCCAGCCTGGAGAAGGGTAATGGCCATAGGAAGGTTGGATATCTTCATTTCAGTCCCAGGAGTTCTGTGTCTGGGGGTTTGCAGAAGCGGTATAGTTAATAACACATGCCTGGCCTATCCTTCCTCTTGAGGACGATCCCTAGTTTCGCTCTGCCTTAGTTTCTCCATCAGCAAAATGGCAACACCAAGTCCCCTTATCTGAACAATTATAGGACATGAGGCCTCACAGGGAGGCAGCTGTAGAGCCGGGCAGACTGGAATGTGGGTCTCCTCTGTAAGGTCTTTACATGGACACTAATGGACACACGCCTGGCAATACACCCAGGTGTGTCCCACATAAGGGCCCCAGGACCTGGTAACACCCATACGCCAGCTGCTAATCCCTGGCTCATTTAAACCAAGTGCCCTGTACACAGCCACGCCCCCACTTCCACCTCTTGAGGAAAAGAGTTGGGTCTATGGGTTCAGCCCTTGCTCAGCCTCAGACAGCCCTTACAAGGCTGTGTGACACTACCAGACTGGATCCCAACTGGGGACACCTCCCACCGCATGTGGAGCTGCTCTCCGATTCCTCCACCTGTTCTTTTGCCCAGGCTCCGGGATGCTCAACAGCCACAGCCACGCCATGGCGGCCAACGGTGAGATGAACGGCGGCCACAGCTCCCAGACCATGGTTTCGGGATCACACTGCACCCCACCACCCCCCTATCACGCAGACCCAAGCCTCGTCAGGTGTGTGGGCCGTGTCCGGACCTGGGTTTGTGCTGCACCCCCTCTTCCTCACCTCCTACTAACTGTGGCTTCCTGCTCTGGAGGAGCAGGCTTGCATGTGGCTCTCTGTTTTATTCTGTGTTTGAATTGCTTGGCTGCCCCCAAAGGAAGACAGGCTAAGACGGTCGTGTCGTGTCAGGGCTCATCAGCAGGTGTTGGCACAGAACCTTAGGACGAAGGATACTTGATCCAGGACTCTTAGGCTGAGACACTGATGGCTGGCCACACCTGCTCCAAGGGACCAGCAGCTTTGCCCACTGCAATAGACAGTTCCTTCCCCAGCAAGACCGCTTTCTCCTGGGAGACCTGAGCACCCAGCCTAGCAATGGGAGTTAATGCCACCTTCTCAAATTCTCTCTGCAGTTTTTTAACAGGATTGGGGTGTCCAAACTGCATCGAATGTTTCACCTCCCAAGGGTTACAGAGCATCTACCACCTGCAGAACCTCACCATAGAGGTAAACCCCGGCAGACCTCCCCGAAGGGATGGAGGGCCTGGCCCAAGGCAGAGTGCGCCATTTAGGGTGGCAAGCCGGGGAAACTCCCAGAGCCTCTCCCACAAACAATCAGATTCTGTTCTGGAGTTGGTTCTTAGAAGCCGAAACAGGCTCGGGTGACTTGAAGGAGGCTGGGTGGACACGTGCCCCTTTCTCTTTTGTTAAAGCCCCCTGGTGCCACAGCCAGGCTACCTTTAATTTGGGGGGCTGGGATTTTTCCAGGACCCAATGGTTAAGAAGTGCAGCAACCAGGAGGGAACAGGCCTGGAAAGACTAAATGGGGCCCAAAGACCAGCCTACACATACAGCACAGAACATTCTGGGTTGAATGTGGACTAGAAGGGTGCTGGACATCAAGACTGGAGCCCCAGCATCTGAGTACAGCCCAGTAACACAGCCAGTCTTGATTTGTCCATGGGATGCAGCCTCAGGGCCCGGAGGGCATCATCTCAGTCCCTCCTACCCCTCCTGTAACTATTTCTTAGACTCCCACCTAAGTTAGAGGTCATTCCATATCTATCGCCTGCCCAGGAACCTAGGCTAGATACAGAGACTTAACAGAGATGGTGAGGCCGATGCCTAACAACCCGCATCTATGTGACCACTAACTGCTTTCCTTCTATCTAGAGTCACATATTAACCCTTGCCTCACTAGTGAGACTCATGCGCTTGAAGCTAAGGGATGAGCCCAGAGCCGCTGCCAACTAATGGGTGCCAAGGGGCAGCCTGAGGCCAGGAGACAGGTGGTCTCTTAGGCCCCCATCTCTGTTCTCACTGTGGTCCAGATTCCAGGCTGCATGCGGCCCCCAGAGAGGCCCTCATCACGGTCCCCTCCGACACTCCCACACGTTATTTAGCTGTCCTACAAAACCGTGTGGCTAGACGCTGTGCATGCGCAGGTGACCCTGATGCTGTCCCTCTCTGGGCTGCTCCGTCACCCACATTGCCGTGTTTTAATAAGTCAGTGGCCCCTGAGATCAGAAGCTTCCTTGCAGGTAGGATGTCCCTGGTGTGGGGGACACACAACCCTATAGTTCCTCTTTTATAACCACGAGGTGTCCATCACTCTCGCAGGACCTCGGGGCCCTGAAAATTCCCGATCAGTACCGTATGACCATCTGGAGGGGCCTGCAGGACCTGAAGCAGAGCCATGACTGCGGTCAGCAGCTGCTACGCTCCAGCAGCAATGCGGCGGCCACCATCTCCATCGGTGGCTCTGGCGAGCTTCAGCGGCAGCGGGTCATGGAAGCAGTACATTTCCGAGTACGCCACACCATCACTATCCCTAACCGCGGAGGCCCAGGTGGGGTGACGGCCCCCGACGAGTGGGCGGACTTTGGTTTTGACCTGCCTGACTGCAAGTCTCGGAAGCAACCCATCAAAGAGGAGTTCCCAGAGACAGAGAGCCACTGAGGGGCGTGCCTTCTCCTTCCTCTGTGAGAAACTGCCCTTGGAAGCAGGACCCCTCAACTGTACCCATGGAAACAGCAAGGGCCCTTTGCCAGGCGCCGTTTCCGAAGGAATGACACGCGTGAACTGCCCCTAGGAAACTTCTGGAACTGCCCTACCTACATGGACACGAGGCAGGTGGTGGGCCAAAGGCTGAGACAGGGGCTGTCCCTTTGTGGGTGGGTATGCCAGCCCCCACTCTCTCCGCCCGTTCTTTCTTGAGGACTTTGCCATCTCCCAATCAGAGCGAGAGCCTTCTCTCACTCACCCTCTGCCACAAAGTATTCCAGCATCTTGTAGTTCCTGCTAGCTGTGAGCGGCCCGACCACCATGTCTTCTGCAGGTTGATTCCAAACTGTGTCTTGAAGGTGAAGTCCGGAGACAGCCTCTGTAGGATGTGGGGACGGATCTGTCCCTCATGTATGCCATTCTGCTGGTCCCCTGAGTCTCCTACCCAGAACAAAGTCAGAGTCCAGGGGAGACTGACAGACCAGAGGAAGCTTCTGGCATCAGCCCTCGGCCAGCACCCAAAACACGCTGGGCACAGCCTCTCTACAGACCCCTCTCAGCAGACAGAGGGACAGTGGGAGTCTCAGACTATTGAAAATTGAATTGTCAATATTTGATAAAATGTTACTCTTTCTATTTGATGGGTCAGCTTGCTTTCTTCCCCTCCGCCCCCCCCACTCTAACTTTCCCATCATTCCTTTCTGTAATCAACCTAGTGCATTCCTGGCTTTTCCATACGCTGTTGTCAACAAGCCTAGGAAAACCGACTGTCAAGCCAGGAAGGGTTCCTTGTTGCCAGGATGGTTGGATGGGACAGTCAGAGAGACCACAGCTGTGGGAGGGCAGGTCAAAGTCCAGCTTCGAGAACAACATCTGTCCTGCCCAGCCTGAAGGTTAGCTCATCCCCATGGGGAGAACCGGGGCAGCTGCTGGGGGCCTCAGCCTCCATGGTGTACCCCAAGGGGAGAGTGGGCTTGGAGAGACAGCTCCTGCTTGTACTCAGCCAATGGGGCTCTCTCTGCCTGCCAGAAACTGTAAACTCCTGTAGCGAGAGCCCTGGCAGTTCCTGCAGGAGTGGAGGACCACAGGGAGCCCCTGCTGCCATAAAGCCTAATGCGCTGCCAAGACTCCGTGCAGCTGGCTATTCCCCTTAGGCCTGGCTTTCGTTAGCATGGCCCAACAGAGGCAGTGGAGACCATGGGATGGCAATACAGTCAGCACCACCAGGACTGGCTTCCTGTCGGGGCTGCCTCCTGGAAGCGCAGGAGCAGACACTGCCAATCTTAGCGGGCTCTGCAAACTCAGGTGGCTATCAACCACACCACGCTCTGTGGGACTCTGAGGGGCAGGGTTTGGGTGCACTCAGGGTGGGTGCTGGCACCAGGTTGCCAGAGATCAGGGCTGGTCGTGTAGGCTCTTCCAACTGGACAGTTGTTGACAGCTTAGCCTCGGGGAGGGGGGTCCTAAGCAGGCCTGTGCTCAGATGGTCCATAGCAGCTGCAGCCGCTAGCTTAGAACTTCCTAGTGTGGCCATCCTGGCATACATACACTAACACACCTCACAAAGTGAGGGCAAGTATACCCTTCTTGTTGCACAGGTGAGCAAACTGAGGCTAGACAGACTGCATTGCCTGCCTATGGCGTCAGGTAGAGGTGGGTGATCACTCCCGAGGCACACACAGCCCTATGCTACCTCAGGAACTGTGCCAAGGTAGCATAGGGATAGCGTACTGTATCCTCACTCCTGGCTCTGTGAGCCTCACTGAGATGTGCCTGAGTTCTGGAGTCTCACACGAATATGTCTTAGGCATTGTCTAGGAGGGGCCGTCCTAAGCGCCCCACCACATGCTCCTGGGAAGGGTTAGGAGGACTTATTTAATGGTGGATGTCAACAGGATAGAACCCATCTCCAGTGAGGACCCAGAACTATGTGTCTCCTCAGCCCCTGCCTCAAGAGCCTTCAGGATCTTGCCACGCTTGGAGGGAACCGCCAAGGACCATCTCCAGAAAATAAATGTCACAGAAGCAAGCCTTGCCGTGACTGAGAACACGTGTAGCTCTCCAGGAAGCTGCCTTTGGGTCTGAAATAAACTCTGTTCTCACAGAGAGCAAGATAAAGCCAATCTTTCAGTCACCAGGATTCCCGGGAGCACTGAAGTGGGAGACTGGAAGTGAGTTTGGGGGTGACCTGGAAGACAGCTGTTGAGCAATTGCGGGTACCTCGAGGCTGGACAAGCAGGCCATGCCATACATCAGCCTGTGTGGTCCCAGGAAGCTTTGTGCCTCCAGCTAACGGCTCTCATGGTCCTCCTATACTGCTTGCCCCATTTAATGGCTCTGGCTTGGGCTGCTTTGAGGTCATTGCATTGAGCTTGAAGCACCAGCCCTGGATCCCCGTGTGAGAATCCTGGAGGGGTCAAAAGTTGCTACTTAGAACAGCATTTCAGACAGGAGACAAAAGCCAAAACCAAACTGTCCATTTTCAATGTAATGACATGCTTCTCCAGGCAGTATTGATGGATGTAGTCCAATGACACTATTAACTGTTTTGGGTAATGTCATCTTAGAAAAATGTGTTATTTTTTTAGCTGTGTTTTGGTGGAAATTTTTGTTTTTGTAATATAATAAAAAAATCACATGTTCCCATGTCTGGCTCTTATGACTAACCTCTCCCTCAGGCTGTGAGGAGCATCGTAGGAGTGAGAGCCAAGCACAGGCAGGAAGTGTGTGCACCCACACTGGCCCAGCAGCACCCGCTGAATATCTGCATCTTTCCTGCAATTGTGCATCTGCCCCATGGGCTGGAAAGGGGATATCTGGGGACATCGCAGACACCTAGGACATGTGTAGCCTGCATGCTCACCTCAGCAGGACTTAACAGGGAGGAGTACACCTCTCCTGTCGGCTTTACTCGCACTTCGCTGTCACTCAGGCCTCTTTGTGGCTCTCGGACTTCTTGGTTTTCAGCCTGTGGACGTGTCTTAGCAAAAATAAGGCTCTAAAAACCTACTCTACTTTGAGTGAAGCTCAAGACGTCTAAGAGTTGAATGAAATTTAGAACAAGATAAGAAAGGCTGAGGTGAGATGGAGAGGGACCCACGTTCCTCCTCACCTCCCACAACTGCCGCTGTAGGAACAGCACAGTTCTAGAGTCTCCGTGCTGGCTGCCTTGACCGGTGGGGCAAGATAAGGATGAGATGGTACAGGGTGAAGCCATGTGAGGCCAAGTGAGGTACCGCGCTCTGGCTGTGACCCAAACACCACTGTGTGTTTGATACTTGTTCACTCAACGCTCTTTATTCAATGACCTGGTTATTCCCTCCTCAGATCCCTCGTTGGTCCCCAGGGTCTGTAGCACCCCTTCTGGGTGAGTGTAAAGCCTTGATCTTAAAAGCTTTTGGGGACCCTGAGGCAAGGGAGCCAGCGCCCATACCACCAGATCTCATGACTTAGTGTGATAACCTACTATGCACCGTGAGGGCCCCAAAATTTGGGTTAGAGTTCCAAGTGCTCTGTGCTCTCTCACTCATACGCCTAATGAAAAGGGTTTCCTATGATCGGGAGATCTGATGCTTGGGTGAACTTTAGGAGGTCTGAGGCCTGCATCATCTCAGGGATCCAAACTAATAGCTTTCTCTGGTTCCCTGAAAGCCTCATAGAAAGGTTTAGCTGTTTGGCTGAACTAGATAGAGAATCCAAATTCAGCAAAATCCTGCTGTCCCCAAGAGGGTCTGTGGTTATTATTCTTGTGACTGGAGTCTCTGTAGTTAAAATGAGATGCTTAATGCATGAATCATTATACAGTCTAGCTGGTCCCAAGACCTGTGCCTTTGGTGAAGACATTTGAGCTTTTGAAAGAGAACCCTTTAATCTACATGAGGCTTGTTTCTGAAGAGTTATGATGGTGTCTAACAATGTATGCATGGAACGCGGCTAATTCCAGGGTAAAATTTAATAGCAGGTCTCTTACTAGGGTCTATACATAAAGTCAGAGGCTAGCCTAAAAGCCCTGAGGTAAGAGAGTCCCCAGGAGCTGCTGAGCAACCTGGGGAGAAGGGTCCCGCCATTACAAGGAAAGTAGGAAGGAGCTAAGAGTCTGGGTGGGCAGGAATATGAGAGAGAGACTCTCTTTAGCTCTAACAGTGTGACCCAGGAGGTGCTGCCAGGCGTCTTCCCTGAGAGGGTATAAGGATTGGGACATACAGGGCAAATGGAGAGCAAAGCCTCGTGTACGGCCCTGGACCCTTCTGTAGGATCCATCTGACTTCCTTACTGTTGAAGTAGAGGTGTTTTGTGGGCTGTGGCGGGAGGACAGTGCCCACTAGCCAGGAATTCACCAAGAGAGGCTGCCAGCCTTTCTGTGCTTCAAGTTTTAGGGTATTGGAGACTTCCAGGAAATTTGTAAAAGGCCTTAAGAGCTGTCGCCTCTCTTGGCGAACACCGAAGAATGGCGGTGTATATACCAGATGGCAGAGGGAGCTTGTCTGGTGACATAGAGGCATATAGGGAGGATCCTTGAGTACTAGATGGCCCCAGGCCACTTCAGGACAGGGGACTGAAGAATTTAATAAGAGCTTCTAGACTCACAAGACGCCTTAACTGGACTTGATCTTTAGATATGACACCCCGCCCAAGGAGGGGAATGGGGAGGGTGGGTTGGACCAGAAAGGTGTGAGTGAAAATGCATTGTTCTATCCTACCCCTTAAGACGGGTGTCAGTCAGGTTGGTTGGGGCTTCATCAGTATCACCAAGGAGGGCTGGGGACCAGAGGATCAAACCAGAAATGGTCAGGGTGCAAAAGCCACTCCACACCAATGAGGATTGGAATCTCAGTCTCTGCATGTCTAGGGTTAGTGAAGGTTCATAAACAGAAATGGCAAACACACAGAGAGGGCGACCTCCTTCCTCAGTGGCTTCACACTCCAGGCTCAACGTGAGGAGCGTCTATCTAGTTCCCTTGTTGACTTGAGCCCGATGGCCTTGGGAGAAGGCTGGCTGTGCTCAACTGTCCTCTGAGGCAAACCGACACGATCTTCGGGAGTCCAACTGAGCCTGCTTACTAAACCTCATTCCATCTGGGCTTGTTGGCTGTTGGCCATCCTTCTTGGAGGAGGAGATGGAGCGTATAGGGGAACCCTCACCTCCGTATCCAGCTACCCTCCCAACCAGTTGTATGCAATTCTGATCAAAATTGCGTGTGGCCTCATAGAATCACTGAAGAACTAGAGTATAGAGTGGAGCACCATCTACACGGCCATGGGGAAGCCATCATCCCCGCTGGCTGCAGACCTTCACCCATGCTCCCACCCACAGCCCCTCAACCATTGCTCTGTAAACCTAATGCACTCTTTGGTCCCCTCCCCTGGTAAACTTTACTGGACTCACTCCCTAGTTTATGGTTGAGACCTGAGGAGGAGCAGGAGATTTGTTCATGTCTCCCCCGGGAAGAAATTTTAGCCACATTGGCTTTCCCCCAGGGAAGAGGAGAGGCATCTTCACTTCCAATTTGTCCCTACGATGCGGTCTGGATGTGGGTCTAGGAGAGGCTTCTACCCTGGTGGCTTTGGGCAATGACAGTTGAAGTATATTCTAGCTGACCCCGTTAGCTGGAAAAGACTCACCCCAAGGCTGGGTTAGTGCTCTGAGACTGGACCAGGTGGCCACTAGATGGAGCAGCAGGATTTCCTGAGATTCAGGGATGAGACATTAGCTACAGCTGTAGGCTGAACTTCCCACGTATCTTCCTCCTCTAGCTTGGCCTTTCTGACTCTCCAGACCTCTTCCTCATTAATTAAAGACTTCGAAAGCTGTGCCTAATGAAAGGGGAAGAAATCTGGGCTCCGGGCTAGTTTCGGAGCTTTTCTTCCATTGAGCAAATACAAAGGTGATGATGGGGCCCTTGAGGCAGGTCCCACCCAGCCCAGGTGCCAGGAGAACTGTGCCTGCCAGGAGCACCCCCTCCTATGGGCTGGGGGCATCACCAGGGATCTGGCATCAGGTGGCAAAGGCCAGAAGGCCTCCTGGGCAGATGGTGGTATGAGGCATGGTAAGGTCAGTGTGACCTCCAGCTGTCCCCAGTCTATTTCAGCTCACAAGGGCTCCATGGCTCAACTCAGGTGAACCAGATCCAGAAGCGGGTACAGTTGGGGAGTAGGAAGGACTATATTAGGGAACAGCTCTCTAGCCAGGGTCAAGATCTTGTGGGTGTCTCCTTGCTGAGTGTTGGGGCTCTTGTCTCGGGGCTTGATGTCAGGGATGGCCCAATAGAAGCAAGTTCTGGCTTGTTCAGGTGTACCCGTCCCCAGGGGCTTGCCATCTCCACCTCGGAGTCCCTTCTCCTGTACCCATAATCCCTCTGCTGGTAAAGTGTCTCCTCTCAGGGGATCACCTTGGCTCGTAGACAGCTTTTCTTGCCAATTTATACCTTTGAAAAGTTAGCCTCTCGGCAAAAACAAGACATTTTAGGGATCTGACGTCCCAACTGAGTTTCATTATTGGAATTCCTGAAACACCCAGGCTGTTGTTCTGTGATACACACATCACCTGTGCAAGGCACGGTGCTGCGCTCACCTGGGTCCCTGGGACTGGGAGCCGGCATGCCCGTAAGGCTCACACACCTGTGGTAGCTGTCCTCACTTCACGAGCGAGCGCCTAGGGAGAACTCGGCAAGCCGCAGAAGAGACCCAAGACAGCAAGCAGTGCCAGCCCCCAGGGACTCCTGCTTCATTAGACGGGACTGCGAGTGCCAGAGTGCCACCTGTCTGCATTGAAGCCGATTTCACACATAGCCTCCAAATTAATCGCTCCCTGAAATAGCAATACTAGAGTTCTGATTCATTTATTAAATTTGGGTGTCCTTCCCAAGGTAAAACTTTCTATTTTGTGGCAGTTGATTGAGTCTCTGTGTCACCTGTCCCTCTGCATTTCTGTAGCAGAACTGGAAGTCCACTTGAGTGCCTTAGTGACCACACGTTTGTAGTTACGCTAAACTTAAAAGACCAGAGTGGAAAACAGGAAAAGCTCAATATGTAAGCTTTTAATAGGATCTTTTAAACCTTTACTTACTTTATTTTGTATACATGAGTGTTTTACCTACACGTATATGTCCTTACCATATATGCATACCTGGTGCCCGTAGAGGTCAGAACAGGGCATCAGCTCTCATATGGATGGCTAAGAACCAGCATGTGGGTGCTGGGAACCAAACCCAGTCCTCTGCTCTTAACCACTGCGCCATTTCTTCAGCCCTGATATGTGACTTTAAAAGGATTTATTTTAAAACCACGCATGGTGGCACATGCTGGAATCCTAGCACCTGGGAGGCAGAGGTAAGTGAGCTGGAGGCCAGTCTGGACTACATAAGTAAGTTCCAGGACAGCCAGGACTACATAGTGAGACCCTGTCTCAAAAAAATTATTTAGTTATATGTTTGTTTGTTTAGTGTGTGTGTGTGTGTGTGTGTGTGTGTGTGTGTATGAGGTCAGAAGAGGAAGTGAGTCCTCCGTAAGAGCAGTCCATGCTCTTAATGGTTGAGCCACCTCTCGGGTCCCCATTATATGCCTTTCAAATGGGCAGGGGTTGTAGCAATCCTGAGATTGCTACAGTAGCACACAGCTGGCCTCACAAACACTTAGAAGCCATACTGGAAATTCACAGAATAAGGACCAGGAGAGAAGCCAGCAAGGCAAGACTGACTTCTCTCAGTTTGAAGTGATAAAAACACCCTATTTCCTTTTCCTTCTCTTGAAACAGTTTCTCACAAGTAGACATGGTATGTCAAGCGCAGGCCTCGATCACCTCCCTGCTTTTCTCTTTCTCACCCTTCACCCCTCCTATTGGTCCCCTTTGTCCCCCAGAGAGACAGTTTCATATTGACTTCCACGTCATAAAGGTATACGTGATTGGATATGTCTACGCCAATGAAGAGAATACAGTGTCTTTCTGAGACTGGCTTCAGTCACTGAATATGACTGTCTCCACCTTTATCATTGTCCTGGAAAACACATAATTATTCTTTGTGCTGAAAAGAAAACCTTTCATCGTGAATGTCAATCACACCTAATTCTCCATCCCTTTGTTGCTGGAGCCTAGGTTGGTTCCATAGCTCAGCCACTGTAAACAGCAATTAGCCTCGTTTCTTATTAAAACCTGTCCAAAGATCAAATACAAAAGAAATTTATTTTGTAATTTTATATTTAGCTATAACATTTTAAAAAGCATTTGTGGGTCCTTAGAATTGTCTTGGAAGGTATTCTAATCTTATTTCTGTTACTGTGGCAAGCTGGGAAGGAAAGGTTTGTTTCAGTTTGCAGGTCATTTCTGTCACTGAGGGCAGTTAGAGAAGGACCCGAAGCAGAAGCCATGGGGGGACATTGCTCACGGGCTCACGGGCTCACACTTGCAGCTTCCGCATACACACAGGAACTCCTGACAAAGGAGATGCTGCCCACGGTAAGCTGGCCCTCCTACATCAAGACAACAACCCTCCACAGGCCAGTCTCAACTGAGGTTTTCCTTTCAGATGGCTCCGGGCTGCACCGAATGGACAATCAGAGCCAACTAGAATAAAAGGGAGAAAAAACATAATTTTCCTTCAGCCAGCGAGAAGTCCCTCTCCCAAAACGGCTGATGGGCCAGGGCTTTTGTCCTTGCTTTGCTAAGTATCCTGAGTCTGATCCTTCCTTGTGTACGCCTGGTCTTGCTATAGTGCCCTGCCAGGCCCTGCAGAACTCAAGGCTCTCCTGCCTCAGCCTCTGAGATGGATAGGGAGCTGGAAGTCATCAGCAGGAACCCAGGCTTCTCTGTTCTCATTCTTTCTCAGCAAGAGGGTCTCTTTGTCAAGGTCATCATGTAATCTGCAATTCTGGGTGTTGCTTTTGTTTTGTTTTGTTTTTGACAGGGTCACCTTGTATAGCCCAGGCTGGCCTCAAACTTGTGGCCCTCAGCTTTCTGGCACCTGGGATAACAGGCGTGTGCCGTCGCACTCAGCTTAGGCATTGCGTTAAGTATTGGGAAAATGGATGACAGGAAAGATCTTATTCTAACCTGAGCAAGCACATTGAACTTAAGGAGCCCTCCAGAAACCCAAGATTCCTCTTCTTCTTCTTCTTTTTCATCATTTTTAAAATTTATTTTGCATACCAACCACAGTTTCCCCTCCCTCCTCTCTTCCCGCTCCCTTCCCCATCTCCCCTTGTCCCGCCCCATCTCCACTTGGTAAGGCCTCCTGTGGGAATCATCAAAGCCTGGGTAAACTGGAGGTGGGGTGAGGAGTAGAGGAGAGGGGATGGGGGAATGGGGTCACCAGGGATCTGGATGGTGGAGTTGTGGGCAGGACTGGAGAGGAAGAGTGAAGGGGAGATGTCTTTGGAACCAAAGATTCCTTTCAACGGTTGGAAAACGTCACTTGAAGAAATGATGGCTGAAGACTCTTCTCCATCTGATGGAAGGCATACAATTAGAGATCCAAGAAGTTAAAAAGCCAATCAGAGCTTTCTGCGTTGCCCAAGGATGGGTCCATAGGGCACTGTCCTTGGTTGCCGTAGTCACTTGAAGGGAAACTTACACAGTGTCCTGCAGATGGAGGAGGAGGGCATCCTCAGATTCTTTGCCATGGAAATCCAACCTTGACCTTCAGATGGAACAGCACGTCTACAAAAGGAAAAGTGATGGTATCCGCATCATAGATCTGGGGAGGACCTGGGAGAGGCTGCTTCTTACAGCCCCGGCTATGGTTGCCATTGAGAACCCTGCTGATGTCAGCGGTGTCATCTCCTCAAGGAACACTGGCCAGCTAGCCCTGCGAAAGTTTGCTGTCACTGGAACTACCCCAGTTGCTGGCCGCTTCACACCTGGGGCTTTCACTAACCAGACCCAAGCAGCCTTCAGGGAGCCATGGTTTCCAGTGGTGACTGATCCCAGGGCTGACCACCAGCCACTCACAGAAATGTCTTATGTTGACTGCCCTCCATTGCTGTGTGTAACACGCTGTCCTCTGCTCTATGTGGACATTGTCATCCCAACAACAAGGGAGCTCACTCTGTGGGTCTGATGTGCTGGATGCTGGCCCGGGAAGTACTCCGCATGCGTGAGCACCCATGGGAGGTTATGCCTGGTCTTTACATCTACAGAGACCAGAGGAGACTGAGAGGGAGGAGCAGGTTGCTGCTGAGAAGGCTGTGACCATGAGGACATTCAGGGAATGGACCACGCCAGCTCCTGAGCTCACTGCTGCTCAGCCAGAGGTGGCAGACTGGCCTGGGGGTGCACAGGTCATCTCTGTACCCATCCAGCAGTTCCCTACTTGTTGAGGGCTCAGAGGTCCTTGTATGTACAGAGAAGCAGGAGAACCAGGAATGTTAATCACGCAGGAATGTCTCCTCAGCGGTGGAGATAAAATACCTGCATTCCATCCAGAAGGTTGAGAGCGGATTTTGCTAATGGCCTTAGTGACCTTTGCTAGCTGTGGAGGCAGACCTCACCCAAATCCCCCAGAATGTTTATCCCAGACCTTCCCCTTCCCTAGATTGTTATCTTTAGCTCCCAGCTAAACCTGTCCTTAGGGAGGCGTCACACGTGTTTATAGCCTGCTGATCTCTATGCTATCCGATACCACACTAGACCTTGTAGCCAGCCAGAGAACCCAACCTTGCGGTCACACGTACTTTGGAAAGGCATTTCTGTGTAGTTAAACCTTAAGCTTTATGTGCACCTGGAATTGGAATGATTGTTGCCTGGAAACTTTTCCCCAAATTGTACTGTGTTTTAAATACGCCGACAGTGAATCTCCTGATATTAGACTCCCCCAAAGTCTGCACTGTGTTTCATTCTCATCTCTTCTCATGGTTTGCTTCCCTGACCCCCTTCACCTACTGAAGACTGAGGTGCCCAGCCAGCCACTGAGCACTGGTTAGCAGCTGCCACATTGCAAGCCACCAAGTCGGTTGGAGCTGCCCCTGCCCCTGAGGGGTCCTGAGCTGCCCTGCAGACTCCGGAGCAAAGAGAAAAAAGGTGGAAGGAAAATAAAGACTGGATTTTAAGGAAAGTGTATCTGGGTGCTTCAGATGCAAATGACTAGAAGTCAGAAGGCATATGGCTTGTGCCCAGGCTACAAGAAGTGCTGAGTGGCTGGCAAGATGGCTTCATGGTTAACACCAGCCAACTACATGGGTCTGATGATCTAAGTTCAACGCCCACAGTGGGAGGAAAGAACTGACTTCCTGAGGCTGTCCTCTGACCTCTACACATGAGCTGTGGCACATGTGTGTGCACACACAAATGCAGGGACAATAAATACAAATTTTAGTCAAGCATGGTGGTGCACACCTCTAATCCCAGCATTCAGGAGGCGGAGACAGACAGATCTTTGAGTTCGAGGCCAGCCTGGTCTACATAGAGGGTTCCAAGACAGCCAGGGATACACAGAGAAACCCTGTCTCAAAACAGAACAAAATTTATAAATAAAAATTTGAAAATAAAAAATAAAGAAATGCTAAGTGAAATCTTTCAACCTGAAAGTTTGTTTTGTGTAACCACAAAAAAATTATTTTTATGTTTAGATGTTTGAGTTTACATGACCTTTGAAAGCAAAATCTGTAACTTTGTCTTTTGATATGCATGATATAGATAGACATAATACTTACAGCAATAGCACAAAGAATAGTGAGGTGGCTGGGTGTGATGCCATGGCCCTATGGTTCTGGTTCCTGGGGAGGCTGAGGCAGGAGAATCTCTGGTTTGAACTTAGCTTGGGCTACACAGAGATCCTGTTTTAAAGAAAAGAACATGATATGTTTTAAGACATGAAAAGTCAGATACACATTGTGCTGCTGGCAGCAGCTGCTAACACACAGGCAAAGTGTATACGGGAGCTCAGTGGCTGAGTCAGATGGAACTCTGTAAGATGCTGTGTAAAACCAAGAAAAGGAAAAGGGGGCAGAGGAGAAAACAGGTACTGTTAAGAATATTCTGGGATTAAAGGTGGTGGCGCACGCCTTTAATCCCAACACTTGGGAGGCAGAGGCAGGAGGATCTCTGTGAGTTCGAGACCAGCCTGGTCTAGAGATCTAGTTCCAGGACAGGCTCCAAAGCTACAGAGAAACCCTGTCTCAAAAAACAAAAAACAAACAAACAAAAATTATTTTCTACCTCAAACAAAGTTAAAAAAAAAAGAATATTCTTAAGACGAGCCTCTCCGCCGATGCAAATAATTCCAATCAGACCAAATTAGACCAAATAGAAGATGCAGGGCTCCCGGGTGGTACAGGAAAGCATGGTGAGGGAAAGAGAGCAGGAGAGACCACGATAAACCCAGAGACCACTTGTTCCTTTTCTGGGTGACACCTAAATAGCCTGTGGGAGTGGTCCTGACCCTCCTTGGGGCGGGGTCAGCACTTGGCAGGCTTTCCTGGAGGTGGAGTTCTGACCAAGGCAACTCCCAGGAAAGGAAGGGGGTTTGAAATGGCACTTCCTGCTCCATTCCTGCTCCATTGGTACTCCAAGGATGGGTGCCAGGGGCTGGGGTGACACTTTCACCCAAACATCCCAGGCTTCTTGGATATAGGGGTATCAGGGGGCTGGGGTCTCACTTTTGACCAAACAGGTACTAAATAATCGATCCAAACCAGCCTCGTTGGTAACTACATCAACTATCAACTGGTGGAATCTACCAAAACAAAAAAAAAAAAGGAACTATCAGCCCAGACAGTAAGGTCAAAGGTCAGACAGTAAGGTCAAAGTCAGACCCAGTCCCTCGTGCTACTCATGAGAAAGGCACACTTTTTATTTATTTATTTACTTGTGTTTTTTTCAAGACAGAGTTTCTCTGTGTAGCCCTGACTGTCCCAAAACTCTCTGTGTAGACCAGGCTGGCCTTGAACTTAGAGATCTGCCTGTCTCTGCCTCCTGGGTGCTGGGATTAGAAGTGTGTGCCACCACTGTCTGACTTTGTTTTATTTTTAATTTTATAAAAGATTTATCTTTATTTTATGTGCATGCCTGTCTTGCCTGGAGGTTTGCATGTGCACCACATGTGTGCAGTGCTCATGGATTCCAGAAGAGGACACTAGATCCCCTGGGACTGCGGTTATAGGTCATCATGTGGGTGCCGAAGCTAGGTTCTCTGCAAGATCGGCAAGTGCTCTTCACAACTGGAGGGCAGTCTCAGCCCTGTGACGCGCATCTTATACACAAAGGGGCAAACTGAGAAACTGAGTGCATAGGCGGGAGGGACGATGGTGGTGCATGCCTTTAATCCCAGCACTTAGGCAGCAGAGGCAGGTGAATCTCTGTAAGTTCAAGGCCACCCTGATCTATTAGAGCTAGTTTCAGGACAGGCTCCAAAGCAACAGAGAAACCCTGTCTCGAAAAACAAAAACAAAACAACAACACAAAGCATAGGTAGACATAGTGTAAGAGTGCAAACATGCCCAGTGAGAAGATGGACTTCAAGGACCAAGATGCCCAACATTCATTTTATCAATGAATGAGTTAGGATTTTTGTTGTTGAGTTTTGTGTGTGTGTGTGTGTGTGCGTACATGTGTGTGGAGAATTTGCCAAGCAGGCTGGCTGGGTTTTGAGCTCCAGGATCCACCTTTCTCTGCCTGGAACTACAATGTGTGCCTTCACACCTGACTTTTTTTAAAAAGTGGATTCTTGGGGCTGGAGAGATGGCTCAGCAGTTATGAACACTGGCTGCTCTTCCAGAAGACTCAGGTTCAATTCCTAGCACCCACATGGCAGCTCACAACTGTCTGTAACTCTAGTTCCAGGGAATCTGACACCCTCACACAGACATACATGCAGACAAAACACCAGTACAAATGAAGTAAAAATAAATAAGTCATTTTTTTTTTTAAGAAAAAGTGTGTTCTGGGGATCAAACCCAGGACCTCATGCTTTTAAGGCAAGCACCGAGCTATCTCCACGGTCCCCTGCTATTGTTTTCCTGAGCCAGGATCTCACTCTGTAGCCAAGGCTGGCCCAGAACTCACAGTGTAGCCCAGGGTAGCTTCAACCTTCAGGCAATCCTTATCAGTTTTGCTCCTCTGGAGAACCCTAATACAATTCCTACAGCAAGAAACCTTCCTGTGCATGCTGTGAATGGCCTGTGTGTTCTGAGTTAGCCCTTCGACCCAGGTGGTGTTTGGGGGAAGCGCAAACCGTCAATACTGTCAGATCCCAGTGTCCAGCTCTCCTTGTTTTACTATCTATAAAAACAGCCAGTCTAAGACAGAGGGGGCAAGATGGCTTCTGGAAGTGTTAGCCTGCATTTTCTCAGATGGAAAAGGCATCTGAGCAACACAGACATTCAGTTCCTGCCTCTGCTCATTGATGGTTGTGAACTTCTCAGAGGCGCTGTTCCAGTCTCAGAGGTGCTGACAGAGATGTCAATCACCTTCAAGGGGTCCTTAGAAAAGTCTGAACCTGACACTGGGGAAGGCGGCTGGTGGGACTGCAGCTGACTCCAGTCTGGGGTTGGAGCCCAAACGCTGAGATTGGTTGTTAGCAATAAGGAAATGAGGGAAGAGGGAGACACTGATGATCAGGGCTGGGTTTTCTTCAATTTGTGTGATGATTCAGAGAAACACAGGATGGTCTTCATGACATAACGTAATTAATGACAGGTCACATCTGATAAGGGCTCAGAGAACAGAAAACACAGCTATCTGATAAGAGACCAGGATGTAGAAAACATATCTGAGAAGGGATCAGTGTTAGAAGGCATACATGATAAGGGATCCCACCCCAAATACATATTATCTGGTAAGGGTTCAGTATGCAGAATACATCACCTCTGTTAAGGGATTAGTCTAGAATACAAAATACTTCCTGAAACTAATCCCCCAGTTTAGAAAAAGTCAGAAAATAACTTTAAAAAAAAAGTTGTAGAAATGGCCATTGAGTACACGGTTATGTTGTGGGAATTCGGTCCGATAGTCAATTATGTGGGGCGGCTTGGCACAACGGTTATTGTCTTCTCTGGAGATACTTGACCCAACCCAATAAGACCCAGGGAGAAGGGTCACTTGCTCTCTTGGATAGTGCAGGAGCTGCCAGAGTCACTGCTTGGGGCTTCCCCATTACCCTTTGGGGGAGAGGTTAAGGCACCAGTGCAAAGAACCGGACCCCCACTGGGCACGGAGGAGCAGCTAGGTTCCTCGTTCTGTCTTGTCATTATGCATGGACTTTAATATTAATAAGAGGTAACCCAGTGCCAGACTTCCCTCTTTTTGGATAGGTCTAAGGTGACTTATCGTTGGGACCACAGATCCAGACCACGGCGAGGTTTACCTGCACAGCCGTGGTGTGGAGACCAGTGGGGGCAGCTGTGCCGTGGGATGAGCTCATAGCCAAGACGCTTCAGAAGAGCTGTTTCACGGGGCTTTTAGCACCGTGGCGACAATAATAAGAACAAGCCCTTCTCTGAAAGAGGTTGACCTGGCCACCTCAACCCCTATTTTTTAAGAGTTGTATATGCACTGTTAAGGAATTTCTTTAAACTGTGGATGTGTACCAAGATATTAACATTTAATTACAATCACTAAAGTGCGGTCAGATTTCATACAGGGTGGAAAACTGGTGAAGAAATTCTTTAAAAAAGAATGCAAACACACATAAGCACACACTCATATATGCATACACATGCATACACACACATACATGCACACACATGCATATGCACACACATACATGCACACACATGCATACACACATATATACACATGCATACATGCACACATACATGCATACACTCATACACATATACACCCATGCATACACACACATAAACATATATACGCACATGCATACACACACATACACACATATATGCACATGCATACATATACGCACACATGCATACATGCACACACATGCATATGCACACACATGCATGCACACACACATGCATATGCACACACATGCATGCACACATATATACACACATGCACACACATATATACACACATGTATATGCATGCACATGCATACACACATACACACATACATGCACACACATGCATACACACATATATACACACACGCATACATGCACACACACATGCGTACACTCATACACATATACACCCATGCATACACACATAAACATATATACGCACATGCATACACATACACACATGCCAGGTGGCATATGACTGTCATCCCAATGCTTAGAAGACTGAGGAAGAAGGGTCATTGTGAGGGCCAGGCCAGCCTGTGCTACATAGTAAGTTCTGGGCCAGCCTGGACTACAGAGTGAGACTCCTTGAAATTTATATTAAGTGAAACAAACTGGACTTGGTGTATAAGTCTAATGGAACAAGACTTGTGTGTGTGTGTTTGTGTATGTGTCTACACATACAATTTATAAGAGTAGCCCACAGGATGTGGTCTAGGTAGTTCAGCAATGGCTGTCTTCCACAGAAAAAGCAAAGGTCCAATAGTGCCCCTGAGGCTGGATGTCTCAGCAGTCCCAGTCTGGTGCTGGCGTCCCAGATGAGCCCCAGAGCCACTGGTCTCAGTCGGTGTTGGCAACGCACTGAAGAAGTGAGTTCTAACACCAGCAGGCTGTATAGACTTGCCAGTGAGAGCAAAAGTAAGCAGTCAGAGAGTGAAATTGCCCTTCCCTGTCCTTTCATGTGGGTTGCCATCGGAAGGTGTGGCCCAGATTTAGGATGGGTCTTCCTACCCCCAAATATCCAATACAGGCTCGCCCTGCTGCTTGGGGTCCAGTGGTTCTGAGTCTAGTCAAGCCCAGACGGTCCAACTTGACCCTTGCTCTCCAGAAAGCCAAATATTGCATGTTTTCTGTCATGTGTGGGTCCTGGATTTTATGTATAGATCCATAAAGTTATTGATATGCACACATGAAGAGAAAGAAGAGAAACTGTCTGTGTAAAGGAGAGGGCTTGCCAGAGAGGAGGGGAAGAAACTGGGGGCATGAGGCTCAGAACTGTTGGGAATAAAACCTGGGGCTGGAGAAATGGTTCAGAGGTTAAGTGCACTGACTGCTCTTACCGAGGACTTAGGTTCGATCCCCAGCACCCACATGGCAGCTCATAACTATGTGTAACTCCAGCTCCAGGGGATCTGACCCTCTCTTCTGACCTCCGTGGGTATCAGGCATGATGTATATGCACAAACATATCTATAGGTAAAACACTCATTCACGTTTTTAAAAATTAAAGAAAAAAATCTGGCAGTTCATTCTCAAAGGTGCCTTAAGTCAGCTTTGGTCCAGTTGCAAATGCTCAAAAACACAAGACTCCTGCTAATTCCTGCTGGTCTAGCTACGGCCCCCCAAACCGCTAACCTGCATCTGCCAGACTAGAAGTTTAGGGCTTCCTCGCAAGTGTGGTTACGTTTTACTATCAAAAGGCTGTGAGACGTAGGGATGAACACATGCACAGGTTTGGTTGCGTGAAAGACAGATTGTAAGTAGGGGATGACCCGGGCTGAGTGGAAGCAGGCCTCTTTCTCGGGACATTGCCTAAGCAGTTCACTGAGTGGATCCTCCCTGCCACGGGCTGCCTGTGCAGTGAATGATGAATGCAAGCTCCATCTGGTCATGAGAAGCGCACAGCCACGGGAGTAGCTGCAAGCTCCATCTGGTCATGAGAAGCGCACAGCCACGGGAGTAGCTGCAAGCTCCATCTGGTCATGAGACGCGCACAGCCACGGGAGTAGCTGCAAGCTCCATCTGGTTATGAGAAGCGCACAGCCACGGGAGTAGCTGCAAGCTCCATCTGGTTATGAGAAGCGCACAGACATGGGAGTAGCTGCAAGCTTCATCTGGTCATGAGAAGCGCACAGCCATGGGAGCAGCTACAAGCTTCACCTGGTCATGAGAAGCGCACAGCCACAGGAGTAGCTGTGGGTGCTCTAGGCCAAGAGGGGAAGGGCTATGCTACTCGAATCATTGCTGGGAATGACAAACAAGGTTTTCCCAAGAAGCAAGGCATTTTGACCCACGGCTGAGCGCACCTGCTCATGTGTGAGGGGCATTCTTGTTATAGGCCAAAGACAGCTGGAGAGAGGAAGGACAAGTGTGTTTCTGGATACACTGTGGGTGCCAATCTGAGTGTTCTCAACTTGGTTATTGTAAAAAAGAAAGAAAAGGAGAGAAGGAAATTCCTGAACTGACAGATCGACTGTACCTCGCCAGTAGGGACTAAAAGAGTGAGCAGATTCCAAAACCTTTTCAATCTCTCTAAAGATGATGTCTGTCACTTTTTGTGACAGTTTGTCAGAAAGCCCTTAAACCAAGAAGGTGGGAAACCCAGGACCAAAGCGCCCACAGTTCAGCATATTATTACTCCGCTCATCCTGCAACATGAATGCTGACATATTGCTCTGTAGAAACAACACTAAGAAAAACAGAAAAGAGGCTGTGGAATATGCTAAACTTTTTGGCCAAGACCAAAAAAGAAGATGAAGAAAACCATCAGCAGCAGGATGCCAGGAGACTGTTCCTGCTGAGAGCTTTAGGTCTGAGTCCAATAAAAACAAGTCTTAAGAGAAACAAATAAATGACCAGAGCTTGAAAAGAGGAAAGAGTGGGTGACGTGTATGATTGAAACCCCCTGCCCTGATTACTCACAAAGGGAGGGAGGGGCATGCCAGTCAATCTAGGCTAATGTTCATCTTTGCAAGATGGTAAAATAAGCTGTGTTGATTCCATTGGTTCCACTACTCGAGTCTCCAAGGCTGGCGTCAAACTCTCAGAGGTCCGTCTGCTTCTGCCTTCCTAGTGCTGGATTAAAGCTGTGTGCCACCACAGCCGGGCTGATCTCCAGGACTCTTATTATGAAGGGGGGATCACTGTTTCTCATGTTGCAAGTGAAGTAGGTGATATCCTGGAATGAATCATTCTGTCAATATGCACAGTGAGTACGTGCCAATAAAAGAAAAGAAAATTCCTACTTCTGCACCCAACAAAAACAAGAGAGGAGGATTCTGGGCCCCTGAGGTCAGATGACTTCTTTTACTCTTGTGACATCCCGAGAAGTCCCGAGAAGTGGTGGGGACAGTGTTTGGGTCTGCTTCCCAACTCCTTTACCTAATTGCAGAAAATTGAGGAGACTATGACCATGCCCTGTTTCTATGGAGACATCTGTGATGACACACACTGCTCCCAGGAGCCTGTAGGACAGCAGCATTGGAAGCTTGTCTTTTCTAGCTTGGACCCCTCTGAAGGTTCAAGCTGAGGCTGAACCTTAACCGGCGCTGTACACAGAAGCAATAGGCCTGTGTGATCATTGAGGGTGACTGTCTGCCTTTGGTTCCGTCTTCTCAATGAAGAAGGAGAACTTCCCTGAGAAGCTCAGCTTGGCATCTCCTCAGATCAGCAAGGGCCTGGTGCTGCTTCAGAGCATGGCCAACCAAGGCTTCCGTGGCCCAGAGAGGAAGCTGCAAGACCATCACAGACCCAGCAAGTCGGCCCAGGCCGTCAGTCGCTACTACCGCAAAGTGGTACGGAGTTGGGTGGAGTAGCTCTAACTTCCCAGCACAGCCACCATGGAGCTGGCAGACAGCAGAGCTTGGTACAGGCTTATTGGCAATCTGCCACACAGAGTCCCGGAGGCCCGCGGACTGCTGCTTCTGGTGTGGCAGAGCCCTGGCTGGTCTTGCCCAACTTTCTGATGGACCTATGACCTTTCCAGAGCCCCCAGGCTTTCTTGGGGTTACTTATATGGAGTCGCTGACTTCCCTCTCTGCAGACCTTGGCTCTTGCTTGGTCTGGACAGCCAAACCCAAAGGAGGAAGTCAACTCTGAACCCTAAGCAAAGAGACCCCATCTGTCCTGAGTGTCACAGAGGAAGATGAAAGAGAGAGAAGGGCCCAAGGAAGGGAAGTCCAGGTGGAAAGGCCCACCTGCACCTACCGTGCACCAGGGGAGCCAGGGATGGCGATGGCAGTCTTGGTGACTTCCTAGTTGGGTGCTGAAAACCCAGCCAAGGGTTGTCTCTAAGGCAGAGCTTTCTGGGAATGCTTTCCAGCTGGCCAGGAGAGGGGTGGCCCATTGCCACAAGACAGGGCCCCTGCAGCCATCCCGTAGGCACAGCCCAAGCCCCTGGTCTCACTTTTTCTCCTGCCAGAGCCAGCTCAAGAAGCTCACTAGCCCTAATGGCTTTGTGTCTGAAATGGAAGAAATGAGAAAGGCCTTTCTCATGCGGCCTGGATGCCCCCAGTTCAGTACCAGAGCTACATCTGTATCTCACGTGGGTAAGACCACCCTCCCCGAGACCACCAAGAGTGACGGGAACAACCTGCTGCCTCCTGGAACCCTTCAGCCCCTAAGGAGCCTCTGGGGACGCTTCTGAAATCCTCTGTGGGATCACAGAGTCTCTGAGACCTGCACAGAGGCTGGGGGATGACGAGATGGGAGAGGACAGACCTCACACTCACGATTGCTCCTTTTTGTTTTGCTGGTGCAGTGTTGGGGTTGGAGAGGAGAGGGTTAGAATTTCTAGAAGCTTCTGTGAAGAGGCTCTTAAGTCCACAGACACTTCCGTGGGAGCAGACACCCCAAGGAGTCCTAGAAGCCTTACATCTTGTTTCGCTGGAGCCCAGGAGAGCACTCGGTGGCTACCCAGGACACATCACTCAGAGTCAAGGCTACACCCCAACCTCTTAGATCCCTGACCTACTCCTGTCCCATGTCCCCAACACCGACAACTTCATCAGTCTGCTCAGGTGATACACTGTGATCAGATGAGTAAAAAGACAGAACATGTGGGATTTTGTTTTGTTTTGTTTTGATTTGTTTTTCGGGGGTTTTTGAGACAAGGTTTCTCTGTAGCTTTAGAGCCTGTTCTGGAACTTGCTCTATAGACCAGGCTGCACTCGAACTCACAGAGATCCGCCTGCCTCTGCCTCCCGAGTGCTGGGATTAAAGGCGTGAGCCACCACCCCCCTGTTTAAGCCTCTGTTTTGATGGAGCCCAGGGTTCAGTGCCATGCCTCCACCAGGAAGACTCACTTGTTCCTGGCCTCCTGTTTAAAGATAACATGACAGCCTTGACCCTAGAGAACTTGGGACAGTGAGAACTTCTCGTCACCTCTGGCACCTCACACATTGCAGGTTCTGCCACCACGGTTGATCTGCCCAGGGACACGTGTACCAGCTCTGGAACCTGGAGGACGTTCGAGGACCAGCCCCTAGACAGGCAGGGCTCTGCCGCCAGTGTGGACGGTAAGGGGATCCTGGAGGACTCCGCCTTCATCTTCTGGGGTCCTGGGCAATGAAGCTACTCCCCAGGGATACCTGATGTGTCCTCATGGAACTCTTCCTAGGATTGCCTGCTTCTCAAAACCTCTGAGACACAGGTTACCCAGGTCCAGGGCTGTAGCGGGACTCTTCTCTCATCGGCGGAAGATACTGCCATTGTTCCTTGTCTTTGGCTGAACTGCAGCGGAAATCTGTGTCCTCTTCCTTCTTTGTGCCCTTTCTTTCTAGCCCCTTGGGCACCACATCCTTGAGTAGAGAAATAAGCTTTCCTTTGCCCGAAGGTGACATAAGTGTGATAGTTTCAGATAACGACCCATAGCGAACAACTCCCTCCAGGCTTTAGAAGGTGAAGAACCCCAAATTCTAAAACAAGACTCTGGGGTGCAAGAGGGCTGGGTCAGGGGGCCAATAAGGGCAATAGCAGATGGCTTCCTGTCCTGACTCCCAGGCTCTCATCCCTCCACCCTGGGGACTGGATATGGACTTTGATACCCGGCCACCCTCCTGAGTGTGTTCTTGGTGCGTGTGGACAGAAGTGGTGGTCCCAAGGGTTATACATAGGCTTCTGGTCGAGGAGACACAAACTTTAAGCTTTTAGTTTGGCAGTGGATGACAGCTGACTGGACAGATACCGGCCTCTGAGGGGAGGTCTGGAAGGGTGGATATTCTTATGGAAGATTCCACTGCATATCCACAGGGAAGAATCCAACTGCCCTCTGGCCCGTGTTCCTCCATAGGGCACCTCTTTTCATTCAGCAAGAGTGCTTGCGAGCTCAACTACTCATGCAAGAGGAGTGAGCCCCCGGCCACGAGCCCCACCAGCAGCCCAACTGTGGTCAAGAGGTCCCAGAGAACCAGAATGCCCTGGTACATCTCAGTCATCCATGAGAAGGTAGGGTCCCGCACCTGGTCCTGTATCCTGCCCGCCCCGTAGGGGACTGTTGTTCTACTGTCTGGCTAGCCGTAGCCTAAAATGACACCCAGACACCCTACATTGGCTGCTATTAATCCAATGATTCTCACACACGCCTGCCCTGCCTTCTTCCTTCCCGGTGTGTGGCACTTTAATGCGGCACAGAACTAGTTAGCATGTGTGGCCATCAACCAGTCTGTGCACCTTCAGCCCAGAAATCCCTGTGAGTATGAGTTCAAACGATCTGAGTTAGAGGCTGGCAAATGCCCAGAGATCTGTGCATAAGCCTGCACATCCCTGGTGGGACCGTTTCTTTAAATAACAAAACGAACAACAAATAAAAGTTGATGCTTGTGAGAGTTGAGCACACAACTCCCTTGTCTTAGAATTCTGTTGAAATTTGGCATCCAGGTTATTCTGGCCTTGTTTTTTAAAAATTCAGAAGCACTTCTGTAGTGATATTTTGTTTGTGATCTAACAAATAAAGCTTGCTTGAAGATCAGGGGCTGAGCTAAGCCATTCGTTAGCCATGGAGGCCAGGCATCGGTGGCAGACTCTAATCTCAGCCTTGGGAGACTGAGGCAGACGGATCTCTGTGATTTCAAGGCCATCCTGGACTACACAAAATTGAATCAGTCTAAAAGAGAAACAGAGCCAAAGGGTGGTGGCTCGCACCTTTAATCTCAGAACGAGGGAGGTGGAGACAGGAAGGGATATGACTGGACGGAGAGAGGAATATAAGGCGGAAGGAGACAGGAGCTCAGTTGTGGTCTGAGGATTCAGTCTGAGATGCAGTCTGAGGATTCGTAGAGACAGTATCACCCTTCGGTCTGAGCATTAGTAGAGGTAAGAACTCTCTAGCGGTTGGCTGCTCTGCTTCTCTGATCTTTCAGTTTACATCCCCTAGTATCTGTCTCTGGGTTTTTATTATTAATACTAATTAGAATTCGTTCTACACACGTCATCTAGGCTTTGGGAGATTCTAGGTTATCACTATTCCCCAAATTCTGAAGCATTTGTTTTTTAAACCATCTCTTCTACCATTTTGCCCTCTGGGGCTCAAACCCTGGGTCTTGCATGTGCATATAGCCCCAAACCTTCTACTACTTTTTATTTTGACACAGGGTCTCACTGATTTGCTCAGGATGGCTTTGGACTCAGTCTACAGACCAGGCAGGCCTTGAATTTGCAATCCTCCTGCCTCAGCCTCTCGAGTGAGTTGGGATTCCATGCTTACAAAACAGACAAGTTTTAATAAATCACAGGTTTTATGTCTTTACAAGGTAGGCGTTTCCCCTTTCCTGCTTCCTGCAGTTTGCAGGCATGTAGAAAGTGTCTGACTCCTGAAAGTCTGTGTCACTAACCTAATGCGGTACAGCAGCAGGGAGAAGTGCCATCATGGCCTGTGGCTCCTGCAGGGGTGGCTTCTGTCGTGTCTCTTTCTGATCAGCTGCTTTCTCTGTGCTAGGCTTTCTCTCAGTGTTGGCTTGAGGATGTGCTGATTTTTTCAAGTGGATACTTACTATTTCTAGATCTTGAATTCATGTGTTCATGCATGCATGTGCAGGTGCATGTGTGTGTGCATGTGAATGTGTGTATAAAGGACAAAGGTCAACTTTGGATGTTGTCTTGCAAGTGGCAAGTGCTGTCTGCCTTGTTTTTGAGACAGAGCCTCTCGCTGGCCTGGATCTCACCGATTAGACTAAGCTGGCCCCAAAGATCTGCCTGTGCCCATCATCCCAGGGTTACAATATAAGTGTGCCCCACTTCTGGCTTTTTTAATGTTAGGTTAACTTTAAATTATTGGCTTTAATAAAGTGAGACAGCTTTCCATTTTGCTTTTATTTGTATTGTCTTTTTAATAAATTATTTCATGTGTATAAATGTTTTGTCAGCATTTATATCTATGTTTTATTGTGTATGGTGCCAATGTAGTCTGGAGAGGGTACCAGATCCCCTGGAATTGGAGTTACAGATGGTTGTGAGCCATCATGTGGGCACTGGAAATAAAACCCTGGTCCTCTGGAAAAGTGCTCTTAACCACTAAGACATCTCCCTAGGCCCAACACCTATTTTATGTGGATTCCAGAGATCAAACTCAAGTCTTCCTGTTTGCGCAACAAGTATTTTACTGGCTGAGCATCTCCTCAGTTCCCACTCATTTTTTTCAAAGCCAGTGGGGCTGTAAGGGAAACCCTGCACATTTGTTGAATGCACAAGGAAGAACACAACTGGACAGAAGCAAATGAATTTCTGCAAGTCCCAGCCAGGACGGGTCCCTGACAGCTGGCATATGTGTGAGAGGTGCAGAAGCTCACAAGTGTGTCTGTCCCTTGACCCAGCCCTTCCTCCTCTGCCACGCTGCCACTGCCCACCCACCAGGGTGGAAGCCTCTGAGGGATGGCGACAGGCCTGTCTCCCCCCAGGAGCTCAGATGGCGTTACTGGGGTTGTCTCTGTGTCTCCTGAGAGGCTGTAGTGACAGGCGAGCCACTTGCACCAGCAACTTTGCCCCATGCCGTCTTAGCAGTCCCCAGCAGGAAATGGGCCAGTTTCCCCTGTGGCAGTTCTCAGACTTCCTGGAGCCATGCACACATGTCTGAGATCACCATGGTCAGAACAATAAGATGTGTTCTCTGGTATTGTTTTTCCGCTTTGCTTTTTTATTTTGA
The DNA here is from genome assembly GCA_004026605.1 of Ondatra zibethicus. Taxonomy (NCBI): domain Eukaryota; kingdom Metazoa; phylum Chordata; class Mammalia; order Rodentia; family Cricetidae; genus Ondatra; species Ondatra zibethicus. The sequence goes on from PVIU01001676.1 coordinate 30,251, forward strand.
ACATTAAAAAACTTTAATAGTCACACAAATAATTCCCACACCCCTTTCACACTTTCCAGTGCTACAGTGTTGCATGCTGGGTTCTTTCTGGTGTGCGTGTGTGGGGGTTGGGGTATGTGTGTGGTTTTTGTGCATGCCTGTGAGGGTGGTAAAAGGACCTTGGCTGTCCTCTCAAGTTGCCCTCTGCCTTATTCCCTTGAAACAGGATCTCCCACCAAACCTGGAAATAGCTGTTTTTTGGCAAGGTTTGCAGCCAGCATGCTCCAGCTAACTTCTTGTTTGTACCCCACCCAGAACCGGGGTTACAGGTGCACAGGGTCTCACATCTGGCTTTCTACGAGGGAGGTGGGAACCCAAACTTGGGTTTGTAGGTAGAATTCTTTGTTGGGACCACCAACTCCCAAATAACCACTCAGAGACTTATTGTTAATTATAAAGGTTCAGCCCATAGCTCAGGCTTATTACTAACTAGCTCTTCTATTTTTTTAAAATATTTATTTATTTATTATGTATACAATATTCTGTCTGTGTGTATGCCTGCAGGCCAGAAGAGGGTACCAGACCCCATTACAGATGGTTGTGAGCCACCATGTGGTTGCTGGGAATTGAACTCAGGACCTTTGGAAGAGCAGGCAGTGCTCTTAACCTCTGAGCCATCTCTCCAGCCCCTAGCTCTTCTATTTTAAATTAACCTGTATTTCTTATCTATGCTCTATCATGTGACAATACCCTTTTCCAACAGGGCAAGTTCATCTTTCTTCTCTGCATCTCCTTGCGACTCCTGAGATTTCACTCTTCTTCCCAGCATTCTCTTTGCCCTGAAAACCCTGCCTAGCCATTGGCCAATCAGCTTTTTGTTAACAATGAGAGCAACACATCTTCACAGTGTACAGAAGGATTATCCCACAGTGCAGGATCTCACGCTTGTACAGCCAGACATGGATCTTTTCAGCCCCACTTGCTTCTTTCTCAGATTTGTTTTTACTTACACGTACATGCGTGGATGGACCTGTATGTGGATATGTGTGGGGGCCTTCAGAGGCCAGAAGAGGGCATCAAATCCCCTGAAGCTGGAGTTACGGGTGGTTGTGACCACCATGTGGGTTCAGGGAACCAAATTTAGGTCTTCTGCATTCTTGCCCATGAGCCATCTCACCTCCTTTTGCTTTATTTCTCCCCCTTCCATTCCTCCTTTTCAACCCTCTCCCTATACAGTTAACTCTTGACATCTGCCCCCCCAGTACTGAGGCCTGAGGCCAGGCCTCATACCTTCCGAGCAAGAGTTCCACCACTGAATGATGTCCCTATCTCTCTGTCTACTCTTGTGAAAACTTCAGAATGGATATCATTAAATTGCCCGGGCAGGCTTTGAATTTGCGATCCTACTGCTTCAGTCTTTTGTATAGTTGGGAGTTCATTAATTCTTGTGTCTCACACTTTCCCCTGGTTTCTATTTTCATTAGGCTCAATTTTTGGTTCTTTTCTAAATTCTAAATTTAGATTTTTGAGGTGTCTATTTTTTAAAATTTATTTTTATGTCATGTGTCTGGGTGTGTGTGTGTGTGTGTGTGTGTGTGCCCCTGTGCGACTTTCTTCCATGTGCAGGTACCTTCAGGACCAGATGAGGGTGTTGTCTCCCCGGAGCTGGAATTACAGGAAGTTATGAGCTGCCTTGCATGGGTTCTAGGAATTGAACTCTGGTCCTCTGCAAGAGCAGTATAGAGTTGGGCATGGTGGGACAGCCTTTTAATCTCAGTAGAGGCGTGAAGATCTCTGTGTGTTTGAGGCCAGACTGGTTCCAGTCATCTAAAACAACAGTTAGACACTTGTCTCAGAAAAAAAAAAAAAAAAACAGCACTCATTCTTGAGACATCTTTACTCCCATCACAGTTTTAAGATTTATCCTGAGGCGTGACAATGGCCCCACATTCAATTTTATTCATTCACAATGTTTCCTAACTTCTCAAGTGGTTTCTTCTTCAGTCCACAGGATACACAGAAGCCTATGATGTTATTTCAATTAACTTGAGAGATTTCTAGTTGCCTTCCCTTCCAGATTGTTCCGTGTGGGTAATTTTCCTCCTGCCTGGAAGTCTTACCTTAGTCTTTCTCTGAGTTCATATCTGCTGGTGAGGAACTGTTAGCTGAAGATGCCTTTAGTTTGTCTTCCACTGAAGAACTGACACAGTTGAGCTCTTGAGAAGGCAGACTGAGGGGCTCCCTAACAAGCTCCTGGGGGGTCACTCTTGAGTGATGTTTCTGCATAAATGTGTGGGTCACTAAGAATACAGCGGGAAAGCTGACCAGGCTCTGGTCCTGACCTGAATGCCTTTGTGCAAGGATTTAGGGTCCATTCCCTGGACAGATGCTAATGCCATAGAACCCCAGGGTGTGGCTCCCCAAGAATGGCTGCAATAAAGAGCTGCAAAACTTGTCCCAGGGTTTGAGTGTCTGGGAGCTACTGTTCTCTGGGTGGCTGGGAGGGGATGTGGGGGACAGCGGGGCCTTGCCTGGTGGCCCAGGAGTTGCCTCTGGTTTCCACATAGGATCATTCCCTGGTCCGGCTGGGAGAAGAACTCCAGCGCCTCTCGGTGCTGGAGACCCAGATGCAGAAGAAAGATCAGGAGATCTTGCTGCTCCAGAAGGAGAAGGAGGCCCTGAAGAAGCAACTGAAGACCCTCCTCAGAAGCAAAGGCACAGAAACACCTTCCTCTTCCATCAAGACGGTGAGCCTTCTGCCAGGGGCCTATGGGAGCACTGAGATAGTCCAAAGGGATAGCTCATGGACTGAGATAGCCCATGAGCTACAGGCTCTGCCCTCTCAGACATTAGCAGAGGGTGGGGGAGGCAGGTCCCTACGGCCAGGAATGGTCCCTGGATTGGCCCAAGACTTGATGTCTTTCACACCTTTTAACAGCTTGTGCTTGTCCAGGCAGACATGAAGCGGGAGCAGGGAGGAGGCTGGAGGTCATGGCAGTGCCTGGGTACCTTGGGAAAAACTGCCCACACAGATAGATGCCTGAGGCAGAACAGATGGGGCTTCTGCTCCCCCATTCCCTCCAAGGGCTCTTATGCAGGCATGAGAGGACAGGGCAGGCAGATGAACTACAAAGGAGCTCTCTGTGCCAAGCGTTTGCGGGAAGCTGTTCTGGTAGGGCCCAGAGCCCTGTTGTTCCCCATCGCCCTGGTCTACTGGATGGCACTGCTTCCTTGCCCTCCGCTATGGTTACCCACCTGCGCTTGGAGAGACCGTTGTTCTCTTCCGGGAGAGGGAGGGAGGGGGGCAGCATCCCCTGGAGCTCCTGTGGGAGTCTGGAGAGCTTGAGGTTCATAGCGGCATCTGACAGGATCGGTCATTTGAGGCTTCGCTGAAGCTGGGAAGGATGAGTGCGCTGAAGATGCCACACAAAGAAGAGGAGGAGCTCCAGCCCTGGGTGCAGGTATGGGGCAGGATGAAGCCCCAGGCTGTCACTCCTTAGATCCTCCTAGGGGGGAAGAGGACCGCTAGGAGGGAGGCCCCAGCCACAGCGCCCCTCCCAGCAGCCCTGAATGTTGCTGACCCTCCCTAAATGCAGAAGAGGCCAATGGGCAAGCTCAATCGGTGCCCCTCCCCCACCAAGAGTGCAGGTACTCTGAGGAGGCGACAAAGGAACTGGGCTGCTTACTGGAGTTGGTATCTCTCCCTTGTACCTAGGGACATTTGTGTCAATGCCCAGTCCCTTTCCTCTCTGTTCCCCAGATGCAGGATGACTTTAACACGACAGAGAGCAGCAAGGAGCTGCAGATGGAACCAGGAAGTGTCGTGGAGGAAAAGGGCCCCAAGGGGCCCCCGGAGGAGGCTGGAACTACCGTCAGACCTGGGAGCAGCACGGGCAAGATGGGGACTTTGTGTGAAGAGGGCCATGAGGAGGAGGAGGAGGAGGAGGAGGAGGAAGCAAAAGGACTAGAAGAGGAGGAGGAGGTGGTGGTGGTAGAGGAGGAAGCATTGTGGGAGCTGAGGGAGGAGGAGGAGGAACAGCGTCCCAAGAGGTTGTACTCCCTGACTGAATCCTTTGAGGAGGAGCTGATGGCCCAGCTGGACGAGTATGAGCGCATGTTGATGGACTTCCAGAGTGAACTGGAACTCACTAGGACCAGATATTCCCTGGCCACAGGTAGGAAGGGCCAAGGGGTGGTGTAACATTAGGGCCTGCTAGTTGGGGTTTCTGTCCTGCCCAGTTCCCACAGCCATTTAGCCCCCAAAAAAATCACACAGAGAGTCTATATTAATGATAAACTGATTGGCCCATTAGCTCAGGCTTCGTATTAGCTCTTATAATTTATATTAACCCATTATTCTTATCTATGTTAGCCACATGGCTCAGTACCTTTTTCAGCAAGGCAGTCACATCCTGCTTCTTCTGTGGTCTGGGCAGGACTGGGAAGGAATGGGCTTCCTCCTTCCCAGCATTCTCCTGTTCTCATTGCCCCACCTTTACTTCCTGTCTGGTTGTCCCACCTATACTTCCTGCCTGGCCAATCAGCATTTATTTAAAACATGATTGACAGAATACAGACAATTCTCCCGCACCACTTCCCCCTCTTTCTTTTTTTAAACAAAGGAAAATATCCATAGTCCATTTTTTGGGAATGTGGGCATAGCATTCCAGGCTACTTCCGGCTGGTTGGGGGTACTGATAATCTTATGGGAACCTAAAGAAAATTTAGAATTATGATCAAGTCCTGACTGGAGTATCCTGTGAGGCTTAATCATCTCAGGCAGCAGTCTTGAAACTGTTCTGGATGTAGAACTCTGACATCTGAGCCATCTGTTCCTACTGGAGATTTCTCAGGTGGTTTTCCTTGATCAAACTGATTTTTCTTAACTCAGAATGAATCCACAGCCTCTCATTTCCTGTGGAAACAAAAGCAAAATCTCTTCTCCAAAGTAACATACCTTCTGACTTCAATTTTGAAGTCAAGGTATTTTCAAAATACCTATCTTGGATTAATTTAGCAGCATTTATAGGCAAATATCTTTTAACAGCTGTTGCTCCTTCCTCAGCATTCAAACAATTCAAAGAGAACATAATAACATACAGTATCAAGATTCTCTGTGTGTTTTCCATCTTTATGCGGCTTTATTTTAACTTCTATTTCTTTTATTTTTACTTTTAATTTTTGGCTTTTTGAGACAGGTTCTCTGTGTATCTTTGTACTGGAACTCCCTCTGTAAACCAGGCTATCCTTGAACTCACAGAGATCTGCCTGTTTCTGCCTTCCCAATGCTGGGATTAAAGGTGTGTGCTGCAACACCTTGAACTCACAGAGATCTGTCTGCCTCTGCCTCCCAGGCATTAGGATTTAAGGTGTGTGCTACCACACCTTGAAGTCACAGAGGTTAGTCTACCTCTGTCTCCCAAGTATTGGGATTAAAGGTGTGTAGCACCACACCCAACTACTCTCTTTTTTATTTTAAGGACTTTAACCTTTTTTTTCAAGCCTGCATATATTTTTAACACACTGTAAACCATTTAGAGGTTTTCTTCGTCTTTGAATCTCTCTTTACTGTATATCTCTCTTTTTCTGACCACACGAGTCTTTAATTTACCAAGCAATATGGGTATGATTAAAGCCATGGCTTTGACAGCTGGATCCAGCCTATTTCTTAGCTTTCTGAGATTTCAGCCTCATGGCAGAGGTACCAGCTGTAGCCACGTTTATTGCCACAACTCTATGGCATTTCAAGGTCCCTGCCAGCAAGCAAGCTGCAGCAGTGTGCTCATGAACCACACTCAAATGCTCTGTAGTCAGACCGCCTGCCTGAAAGAGTCAGAGTTTGCCCTGGCAGGATGGCCGGCATTTCAAAGGTGCAGCTTTTTTCCTGCTACGGCTGAAAACCAAAAAGCATGCAGTCAGCTTTTCATCAACACTATTTAACTGTTCATGGTAGGACCTCTTAAACGAGCTGCAAGGTTTTGCAGCTAAAGCTGAGTCAGGAAGCCTCTCTTAGATGAGAGCGCTTATTTGCCTCTAGCAGAGCAGAGCAGACCCGAGAAATTGCTACTACCAAAAAAACATGCTTTACTCTATTCTTTTCTGCCCAGAATTACTTCCCACGTTCTGTCAGGCTTTATGTGGATGCAGTTGTCCGTGTGGGCACCATTCTGTAACATGAAGGGCCTGCTTTGTGGGGTTTCTGTCCTGCCCAGTTCCTGCAGCCATTTAGCCCCAAAGAAAATCACACAGAGATCTCCAGAAGATTATAAACTGATTGGCCCATTAGCTCAGGCTTCGTATTAGCTCTTATAACTTATATTAACCCATTATCCTTATCTATGTTAGCCACATGGCTCAGTACTTTTTTCAGTGGGACAGGTCACATCCTGCTTCTTCTGTGGTCTGGGCAGGACTAGGAAGGAATGGGCTTCCTCCTTCCCAGCATTCTCCTGCTCTCATTGCCCCACCTTTACTTCCTGTCTGGTTGTCCCACCTATACTTCCTGCCTGGCCAATCAGTGTTTATTTAAAGCATGATTGACAGAATACAGACAATTCTCCCGCACCAGGGTGGCTGCCATGGGGTGTGGATGCTCAGTTCCACTGACTCTGCCCAGTGGGCAGGAGAGGATCCCTCTCCACCAGGAGTTGCACCAAGAAAGGGTAATGGGGCATTCAGACAAGCAACTCAGGCCCTGGGGCTCACAGCTGGTCCTCACTACCTTGCTCGTCCTGTCTCCTGCCTTGCTCTTAGGAGCCATCACATCTTTACAACGGCAAACCGACTTCCAGGAGTCTCAGCTGCGAAAGGTCACCACGGAAAACGAGCTTCTGGAAAAGGAACTCCGCGAGCGAAAGCGGCAGATACAGGCCATGACCAACAAGGTGGCTGTGCACTCAGCAGCCCCCGCTAACCTGGCTCAGTGAGCAAAGCCAACAGGGCCCAGTAGTCCCAGTGGCTCAGGGGGTATGGCCTTCCCTAGGAACAAAGATTCCAAGTCCAAGGCACCAGCTGGTGGCAGTAGAGCCAAGATTCCTATCAGACTGTGGACAGCCTCAGTACCACTGTCCTTTGGTCTTTGTCCCTGTGCCTTGTGCCATGGTAACCCTGGTTACTTCCCAAACATTTGCTGACCCCTGATCCCTAGGCTAGGTTTATCCACATTTAGAGTATGCTTAGCCACTGGCCTTCCTCATGCTTCTGTTAACAAATGGCTGAGACAGAACATGTTATGAAGCAGAGAAGTTTATTTTTACCCAGGCTACCCCACAAGTGCCTCTTCTCATGTCTCCCATTCCATAGCAATGACTTCTAAGTCTTCTAGCAAATTCTTCCGGAAACTCCACTATAGCATCAGATAATGCGCCTCATAGAGTCATCTTCACTGTGACGTCATCAAATGACTTCCTCTTCCCCAGCGTCCTTCCCCGTCCCCTGCCTGCCCAATGTCGTCGTATCCCAGCTTCCACACCGTGCCAACATCATTTCCACAATCACCCGAAACATGTAGGAGTTCACTAAACAGCGCTGAGATTCCTGCCATGGTCTTAGCTTCTGCACACACGTCCTTCTCTTTCTCGTTTCCTCGCAACGCGTTTCTAGGGTTTCTTTCCCCCCCAGAAAGGATGTATGTCTGTTAGCTTTGGGAACACAAACCACCTGCAAACGCCTCGGTTCTACACGTTAATAACCATCAGGTTGACCACAGTTTGGAACCATTGCCCTGCCCTGCTGTGAAGGCAAAGACATTGTTCCTGTCCCATCCAGGCCTGCTGGTGGGAGGTTTGGGGTCACCTGCGTGTCCTGAAGGTTGTCTGCTGTCAGATCCTGTCTCTGTCCAGGGCGTCCGGAGACCTGGCAGAGCCATGCCTTAGTGCCCGGAGGTTCATCACCTCACACTGTGCGGCAGGCACTGGGTTGGCCCTCTGGAAGTGTGTCGTGTGTTCTAGAATCTTAGTGTGCCCTGCTGTTCGCTTCCTCGTTCTGTTTAGTTCTGTTGCCACACGTGACAAATGCCCTGATAGAAAGTAGCTTAGAGAAGCCCGGCAGTGGTGGCGCACATCATTAATCCCAGCACTCTGGGAGGCAGAGGCAGGTGGACCTCTGTGAGTTCGAGGCCAGCCTGGTCTACAAGAGCCAGTTCCAGGACAGCTAGGACTGTTGCACAGAGAAACCCTGTCTTGAAAAAAACAAAAAAGAAAAAGAAAGCAACTTAGGGACACAAGGTTCACTTTAGCTCAAGGTTCCAGTCCATAGTCCATCAAGGCAGAGCCAGAAACAGCTAAAGTCCAATCACAAGAAGAGGGAGTGGATGCTTGGATGCTTAATGCTCACACAGCTTTGTCTGCTCCTGCACAGTCTCAGACCCCAGTCAGGGAATGGCTGCCCATTTTCAGGCTTGGCCCTTTCCAAATCAATTAACAATCAAGACAATCCCCCCAACAGGTATACCCACAGACAATCCCCCCAACAGATTTGCCCATAGACAATCCCCCCAACAGATATGCCCATAGACTAGCATGATCCAAACAACCCTTCATTGAGACTCTCTTCCCAGGGGTGGGTTGTATCAGGTTGGCAGTTAAACTAACCACATCCTTTTCTAGATTATTTTACGATTTGTTTATATCCTTCTCATTTTAATTGTTTGGGTAGGCATGTGCTATACATTTCCCCCATTTCTCTCCTCTCCCCTCCCTCCCTCCTCCCCTCTGCCCTCTATGTTCCTACAGGCAAATGGACAGAACTAGAAAAAAACCATCCTGACCGAGGTAACCCAGACCCAGAAAGACAAATATCATATGTACTCACTCATAAGTAAAAAGTAACATAAAACAAAGGACAACCAGCCTCCAGGCCACAACCCCAGAGAACCTAGGTAACAAAGAGGACCCTAAGAGAAACATGCATGGGTCTGCCTAGGAAGGGGAAAAAAGATGATTTTACTTTTTAAAGTAAAGATGATGGTGGCACACGCCTTTAATTCTAGAACCTGGGAGGCAGAGGCAGGCGGATCTCTGTGAGTTCAAGGCCAGCTTTGTCTACATGGTGAGTTCCAGGACAGCCAGAACTACACAGAAAAACTCTCGAAAAACAAGCAAAGAAATTGTGTGTATGTGTGCGTACATATATGTATGTGTGGATGAATGTGTGTGCATGAGTGCCCGTGCCCGTGCTCACAGAGGCTGGTAGAAGTCAGCCTGGTGGCTGGAGTGAGCTGCTTGACACGGTGCTGGGAGCTGGTCTCTGGCTGTCTGCAAAGGCACTGAGCACTCTTAGCCACCTGGTCACCTCTCCAGCCAAACAATCGCATTCTTCCTTCTGATTTCCCTTAGGGAGCTCCAGGAACTTGGATTGGCCCTCTCATTGTGAGCTGCCCTTTCCTTTAGCTGTCTGTCTCCTTGTCCCTTAGGTTTCCTCAACTCCATCCATAGCTGTGCTGGGAGTTTCTGTTTCAATGTTTGAAATGTCCACCTATGCTTCGAAGGTTCTTTTTCTTCCTTTCCCAAATGCCGTCCCCTTTCTGTTTCACAAGTGCCCTGTCCTCTCTTCCTGCAAAGGCAGCAGTGATGGGAGCTTGCTTTCACGTTCTGTGACAAGGTCTAGAACTGAGCCCCAGGCATGTTCATGACAATCCTCCTGCCTCTGCCTTCCTGTCCTGGGATTGCAGTGTCACTGACCTTTCAACGTCTTGCTCTTCCATTTCTGACGAGCTTCCCTTGGTCTCTACTATTGATGTTTGTTAAACTGGTTGCCCCAGGATTGCTTGGAACCTTGGACTTTATGGTGACCACACTGTGACCCAGAGTGGCCCCTGGAGAGTTTCTGTAGAGGTCTCCTCTGGTGTCCGGGGCAGTCAAGTTTCCTTGAAAGCCAGGGCCTGAAAGAGCGTCTTGGCTATCAAGCAAAGGTTTCCTGCTTCAGTTCTGGGCCTGGAGGGCAGAAAGCTGATAATGTCCCTATACTCAGCACACAGGGGAGGGTGGCATCTTCAGGCCTGAAAATGACTTGTCTTTACCAGAGTGGATAAAAGGGCAGGTAGCTGGCAGGCCAGGACCTGTCTTTGGTTTCCCTGTGAACAGCTTAGCGTCTGGCTTTCTTGGCTCTGCCATGTTGGATGCCATCCCCTGCTCTGTTTCCCATCTTCCAGTGTGTCCCTGGCGCTCTTTCTCTTCTTGCACATCTGCAGAAACCCACAGCTTTTTCTTCTTGGGAGGGTGGGGAGGCAGGTCAGGTGTCTATAGTCCACCTGTCCTGGGCATGGGACCCACGCTGACCCCACCGTCTGCTCTGCAGTTCTCCAGCCTCCGGGAGGAAAAGAAGCAGCAGGGGATAATGGGACTCATTGAGAAGGAAAACTTTATCCTCCGACAGGTGATGGCATGGGCATCGCTGAAGCCTGGGCTGGGCTACCGTCCTTGTGGGTTGGGATACCATGATGGGCAAGATAAGGTTGTAGCATCTTCACAGTGGAGCTGGCCCTCTGAATCCAGACAGCACCCCACTCAACAGACACACACTGGGGTCCCCTGGCAATGGCTGGGCTGGGTGGCAGGAACCTGACGCTCTTTGCCTCCACCTTTTGGGAAGACAAGGTAAGGATTGCACAGGGGCAGCTCTGGCCACACAGCTAACGTTCTGCCCTTCCTGGTTCACCCAGCAAGTATCTGACTTGGAGAAAGAGCTCCTCAAGCGTGAACAGGCCATCGTGGAGCTGCAAAGCAAAGCCAGCGAGCTGCAGGCTCAGGTTGACCTGGACGAGGGCCACCTGAGGCGGTGGAAAGAGCTTCACAGTGATCTCCAGAGCCGGAATGAGACAATCCAGCAAGCAGAGCAACAGACTCGCGTAGTCCTGGAGTCCTCTCAGGCCAGGGTAAAGCCCACCGTTGCCCCCTCCCCACCGAGGGTTCAGATTCCTGTTGATGACCACCTATATCCTTACCCACTGCCCGCCCACACCGGCCATACGCCCAGCAGACAGGGGCTCTGGTTCATTCTGTCTCAGATTGCAACCGATGCTTGTGAAGCAGTAGAGGAGGGAGTGAAGGCTCATGGAACATTCTGGAAGCAGAAGACAGGAACCAGTATTGTTCATCAAGAAAGTGGACCTTGGGTTCACCTAGAAAAAGAGGCAGGAGGGAGGGTGATGATGTCCATGTCTGCCCCTCCTTTCATCCCACCCCTCCCGCCCCTCCCCAGTGGATCTCCCTTCCTGCTTGAAGTCCTCTTATCTTTTCTAAGTTGATTGGTTTTTTTATAACCCGTTGAGTCCACTTTGTGCTGCCCATATGTGAACGGCTGTGGGGTCACACACTCGGGGGGCATGAACAACCAGTCAGTGGTCACCATTCAAAGAAAAGTGACTCCTTCCCATAGCAGTCATTAACTGCCAATAGTTCCTCAGCTGGGGTGGGCCCTTAGGAGCCCATTCCGCTCCATGCTGAATATGTATGTGGTGTGTGGGTGTCAGCAAATGTGGGCACAGGTACCTGCAAGGCCAGACGCTTCGGATTCCTGCGGAGCAGAGCGATAGGGGGTTGTAAACACCCCATGTGGGTGCTAAGAGCTTGTAACCTGTGGTGATTTGAATGAGAACGACTCTCAGAGGTTCAGGTTCCATTGTTTAAGTACATGGTCCCCAGTTGGTAGAACTGCCTGGGAAGGATTCGTGAGTGCAGCCTTGCTGGAGGATGGGCTTTGGGGTTTCAAAAGGCTCTACCCTTCCTAGTGCCTGCTTCTACCTCCTACTTGTGGGTCTTGGGGGTGTGTGCCATAATGCCCTTGCTGCACCCTTGTGGACTTCAACCCTCCAAACCCCAAGCTCAAATTAAACACTTTTATAAGCGGCCTTGGTCATGGTGTCTTATCATAGCAACAGAAAAGTAACTAGACAGAATCAAATTCAAGTCCTTTGCAGGAGCAGAACAGGCAAGGCTCTTAACCGCTGAACCATCTTGTCTGTCACAATCTATACTAGAGTTTTTAACTGGCTTAGTATTGGCCTCCATGGCTGTTTTTTGATTGTGGAGGTTGAAGGGGTATATATCATAGATAAGAGAGACAGCTGTCTAAACACTGATAGTCTATAGAGAAGGGAATGCTGTGAATTGTTAAGAGGCTGACGTAAGGCTGGAGAGATGGCCCGGCCATTAAGAGCTCTGGCTGCTCTTCCAGAGTACATGGGTTGAATTCCCAGCACCCACATGGCAGCTCACAACCACACGCAACTCCAGTCCCACAGGGTCTGATGCCCTCTTCTGGCCTCTGTGGGCATTGCATGCATTTGGTGGACACGCATGCATTTGGTGCACAGACATACAAACAGGCAAAAAACTCCCATACATATAAAATAAAATTAAAGCAAAACAAACAAAAAAGAGGCTGAAGTCTTCAGTGGCAGCTGGAAACTAAAATTTAAAATAGTTGTTTGTGTCTTTCTTTTTTTGTATTTTTATGTATGTACATGTGTGCATGTATGTATGCAGTTGGTGTGCATTCAGTCCCCTGGAGCTGGAGGTACAGGCAGCTGAGTCCTGGGTCCCGTTGGGTGCTAGGACCTGAACTCAGGTTCTCTGCAACAGCAGTCAGTGCTCTTAACCGCTGAGCCATCTCTCCAGCCCTGTGCTGATATTTTAAAGTCATATGCAGAGCTGGGAATACATCTCAGTGGTAGAGAGCTTCCTAGCACGTGGGAGTTTCTCATTTCAATTCCCAGGACTCCTGGTGGAGACGTGCACTTTTCTAGTTTAAGAACATAAAAATAAGTGTGTTGGCATGCTAAAGTTTCTGTGCTTCAATGCGGGACCACCCAGGAACTGGGGTCTGATCCAGAACATTCTAGCTCTTAGGCAAGTCCCATTTCCAGCCATGACAAGCAAGAGCAAGAAATAACTTCCTGGCCTGCAGGGCTTACAGTGGCGTGGCAGTACCAGACATCATTCTTAGTAACAGTGGGAGATGGCTTCACCTTTGTTCACAGCTCGAGAGACTAAGGAATAAGATCATCCAGGCTGTCTACAGCATCAGTGGGACCAAGAACTTGTCCACTGAGCTCTCTGACAACTACATCCTGGAGTCCCTGCAGGTGAGAGGACCCAAGCTGTGTCCCCATTGCTCACCACCCAAGACTCAAGGGAGAAGGGGACCCAAGCTGTGTCCCCGTTGGCCAATCGCTGAGGCTGAGGGAGGAAGGGACCCAAGCTGTGTCCCCATTGCTCAGTGCTGAGGCTGAGGGAGGAGGGGACCCAAGCTGTGTCCCCCCTGCCGATCGCTGAGGAGGTCTGGACTCAGTTCGTGAACCCTGTTCTCATCCCAGCTGTATCACCATGCATTGTAACTCCAGGACTGTCCCTTTTCCCTGCTCAGCCAGAGAGGACCTGCCCATCCCTGGAGATGGCTCTAACATGGAGCTGGAGAATCTGAGCTGCTCTCAGCCTCATGGACGCTGGCACTCAGTTGTCCTGATGCTCATCCCTGCTCAGGGAGAGGGATAGCCACCTGAATTTTGGAAGTTCTTTGCCGAGCTCAGCTCCCTCCAGAGAAGCTTCTAGGCCGGAGTCCTGGCACAGACTCCTTCCTCTTGGCCTCAGCCTTGCCAACTGCTATGGACCTAGAGTCCCCCAAAGCAGAAGCTTTAGAGGGTCCTGGGGGTGCAGGCTTTGGTGCCTGTGAACTGGAGTAGTCACCACCCCCGAGCCCTGGGTGCTAATCCTACCTAGCTCCTTTGTGTTTCCCTGAATTGTAGGGCCTTCCCTTTATAAAGGGGATGAACCCACCTACCCTGCAGGTATAGGGCACCAGAGCGCTGGGGATGGCTGAGGTACCAGGCTGCTCTGGTTGGGGTTGGATACCACACAGGATCACATCTCCTTAGCAGACAGAGGTTCCGCTGCATTGCCCAGGGAGCCCAACATGCTTGCATTTCCCTACGGCTTTTGGGGAAGGAGCCTGGGTCACTCCACTGTCACCTGTGGGGACAGGCCTGTGGTCTTGTATCTGCTGGTGGGGAGGAAGAGGGATGAAAGGACAGAGATGTTCAAAGCCCTGTGTCTCTGCTAGGAGCGAAAACAGGGCTAGGGCTGGGAAGGGACTGGTCAGGTCCTGCTGGACAAGACGAAACAGCTTCTGGTCTCTAGGAGTCTAAGTCCCTTCAGTACCACACTGACTAAAGGGGTGGGCTCAGTGCGTGAGCTGACTCCTGGGACAAGTGCATGCATATCCGTCCCCCGCCCCTGCCTCCTGGGACAGCATCTCTCAAGTCCCACCACTGGCAGGGATACCACACTCCAACTCGCCTGCTGTAGCAGCAAGTCCCGGATGGGGGGTGGGGGACCAAGGTGCAGAGCAGGAGGCCATCCATGGACTGTTTTCCTGTGCAGAGAATCATCACAGAGAGAAGCGAGTTCTACGGCCAGCTGAAACAAAAAGGCGTCAAGGTGCCCCCGCTGCAGCAGTCAGACATCTCCCTGCCCAGCAAGCTCAAGAAGCTGTCTCCCAAGTAGATCTGGCAGGGACCCCAGGAGCGGCCTGCCCGGCAGAGGCCAGGACCTGTGCTGCTTGCTCTGTGATAAAGAATTAAACCTTAGAGTTGCCCACTGTCTCATCTTCTCTGCTACCTTCAGGACCTCATCCTTTGCACCCGAACCACACGGGCCAGGTCCCATGCCTCAGCTCCCTGTCCTGGGCCACAGCCCCATTTGTGGGGGAGAGCCACACCTCCAGGATCCCTCTTCCAGGCGTCATTTTGCAGAGGGCCAAGGACTGCCCCCCCCTTCAGATCCAACACTTCTAGCTGGGGCATGCTCTTGCTACTGGGGCCCCATTGAAAAGTGGAAAACGCGTGGGATGGGGTAGGTGGTGTAGGGGCTGAGGACAGCTCTTCCCAATCCACGGCCTCCTGGCATCTGTGGTCAGGATGTTTTGACATACTACTGTGCCCCGCACCCTGATGAATATAAAGCGGCTCTTTACACACATATTGTGCCATACACTCTTCTGGTCCTGCAGCCGCCCGTGTACGGGGCAGCATCAATGCAGGAGCACCATGTCTGTCTTCCATCTGGGGAGCGGAAGGCCCGGACACCGAGCCTTCTCTGAGCCTGACTCTGCGAGGCTGGGCAAGGACCTGGCGCCCTCTGCAGGTCTCTCCCGGTGGCCGGCTCGGTTCCGCAACTCCAGCAGACAGGGGGTCCGCCCCTCCCAGTCTGGATCAGACTTCCCGGTCCACTGCCCCCTTCCCAGCCGGGCCTCCCTCAACTCGGCCCCGCCCTTCAACCCGCCCCCAGCCTCGGGCCCCGCCCTCGTCACCCCCAGGGTTGGAGACGCGTCCCGGGCTTGCGCAGCTGCCCTGGCGAGGGGCGCAGGTGAGACGCACTCAGCAGAGATTAGCCGCTTCCCGTTGCAACCCAGGGAGGTGGACCTGGCAGCTCGCCCCCACCACTCCTATGTCCTCCGGGGCTAGAGCTTCCCTGGCCCTGGAATTCAGGAATGGGAAGGACTAGATAAGGCCTAACTACCAAGGGCTGTCAGGCCCGGAACTGCCGGCCCAGCTCCTCTCGGTACCTAGGAACTCCCTTGGGGCCCGTTTCTTCCTTTCCTCCAGCTCTCTGCCCCTCTTCCCACCTTTGTTTTCTTTATTTAAGGCTCGAGGCACCAACCCTACCTCACGTCCTGGCTTACCCTGCGGGGGAAGCTGGGAGCCACTGACCAGACCCTGACAGCCTTCCTGGGCACCGGAGGCTTCAGCCCCCACCACGACTCGCCTTTGTAAGTTGGGGTCTCAGAGGTGCTCTGTGGGCAAACGGGTCTAACGAGCAGCCGCATGGCATGTTGGACTCCTGTGTGCACACCCCTTCAGGGGAGGCTCTGGGTTTGAGGGGGCCTCGTAGGCCCTTCCTACTGTGTCTATGACGATTGTACAGATCAGGGTGCACGAAGCCTAGGAGACCGCGGCCCGAGGAGCCCATTGCTGTCTGGTGGCCTGTCCAGCCACAGACGGTTGGCAGATAACAGGATCCTACTACCTCTGGCTTGAACAAATTGGGGAGACCCTCATACCCCAAATTCCACATGTGGGCAGGTTTTGTTGTAGAGACGGTCCTGTTAGAGCTAATGCTGCATTGATGTCTAGACTGCATGTGTGGTGTAGCAGCTCCGGCCACCACATAAGCAGGAAAGAGCCGGCCACTCTTAATTGTGAGAGAGCAAATGCTTCCTCTCCCCCGCACTCCACCCACAACTGGTGGCATGGCAAAGGAGGGGCTGGGGTATTCAACTCATCTTGGTGTGGCTGCCACCAGGGGCCAACACTCCCGCTGTCCACCTAGAGGAAGGGATTGAGCCTTGTGCAGGTAGCTGGCATGTTCTGTCTGAGGCAGGTAACTAACCGGACACTCCAGCCACGCTTGTCACATCAGGCGGTCAGCCAGAGGTGACACCTGAAGACACTTGTGGTTAAGATGGCGTCCCTTCTTCCACCCAGCCAGCCTGGCATCCTGGGCTTCTGTAGCCATCTTTGCAGCCCGCTGGCCTGCTGTGCCTTTGGGTCACTGTGTACAGGGTTATCTAGGATGTACGCTGCCTTCCCATGGCCTCAGCGGCTGTGAGAGAGGGTCTTGGAGCTGGGTGCCCAGTACACAGGAGCCCTAACCTTCTCCTTATCTCAGCCTGTACTTCTGGTGTGTGCCCTGTTCCCCTCAGGTAAACAAGAGGCACCGGGAGAGATCACAGGGTAAATGAGAGGGTTAGTCAAGTATCCAGTGCAGGCAGGCCTGTGGGGAGGCAGGAGTGACCATGCATGGCAACATTGTCACCATGACTCCTCCTCCTCCCAACCCACTGTGCTGGGGGTGGCTGGCCCTGAGGGAGTCAGGGATGGTTTAGTGGTAGGTACCTTACTGCTCTAGGCACTCATGTGGGCCTACTTCCTGCTAATCTATAATCTACAGGGCCCAGAAGCCTCTCAGGGGCAACAGGTTGGAGGAGGGGAAGAGGACAGCTGCTGCCCGGCAGCTCCCTGGCTGGCTGGACTGGTGGTACCAGCCACCATCCACTGCTCATCCCTCCCCTTGCCAGCCTCTCTGGAGGGAAGCCCCAGGCCTTATCGGCTGGGCCCGGGAGGAAGACAGTTATCGGGTCCTTGGCAGCTACACTTTCCTGGTCTCTGAGGGCGGTACTGGCTGCCTCCCCTGATAAATGTGCAGCAAGGGAGGAGAGCCCCTCACCCCTCAGAAGAGGCCCCAGCTAGAAAAGCAGTGGCTTACATTCCTGAGGGTCAGGGCTTAGCCAGGGACCGCCCTGCCCTCTGGGTTGGAATTCCTGCTTTGCTCAGCCCTTCTGACCCTGAGCTAGTTTCTTGTTACCTTGGTAAGTACTGCACCCTCCTTCTGGGCTGACCCTCCCATGACAGCAGCCGGCCTCCTGGGAGTCTGGTCTGATCCTGTCTTGTCTCCACTCTGACTGCTGTAGCTCCCCCCCCCCCCCCCGCCCAGGCCTACAGCATGCAGTCCCAGGAGAGTGGTGTCCACTACAGCAGGTGGGACAACAGCAGCCGGGATGAAGTCAGCATGACTGCCATGTCCAGCACAGAGGAGTCCTCATGCTATAGGAGGTAAAATCCCAACAGGCCGTGACCCCCATTGCACTGACCAGCCTTGTCCAACCATTGGGCCGTCCCTTTGGATGGAGAGGTAACTCCCAACTCCAGCAGGGTACTCAGGAGGCCCTGATCTAGCCTTCCTTCCCCATTGAAACCTATTCAGGTCTCCCTGGAGTCCTGGCTTGGGCTCACTGGTGGTTCTCGCTCTAGGATCTCCCAGAAGTTGTGCTCGGGCAAACTGGGGATCGCCATGAAGGTGCTGGGTGGAGTGGCCCTCTTCTGGATCATCTTCATCTTGGGCTACGTCACTGGCTACTACGTGCACAAGTGCAAATAAATGCTGCCCCGCTCCCACCCCTGGGACTCCCTCCCATGTACACAGACCCCAGGGCATATGAAGATGCCAGTGTGCCCTGTCAGCACAGTTCCTCATCACCAGCCCAACATCCCAGCGCAGGCAGCCCCAGCCACATACATGCTGGGGACTAGGCTCAGTCCCAGTAGAGCTGGAGGGAGCCTCCCCAGGCTGGGATCTGCCTATGGGGTCCACATCCCTTTGACCAATACTAGGTGAGATCTTCCTCAGTCTAGGGCTTGGCCTGTCCGTAGCTGAGGCAGGCCACAGTGTGTGTTCCTCCCTGTGGCCTTGGGCAAGGCTCCTGGTCCTCTAGGCCTTCCAGATTCCTGGTTGTGCAGGGAGGACCCTGAATAATGATGTGTCCCCTACCTATTCTTTTTAGGAGACACAGGTAGGGCCCCATGTAGAAGACCTGTTTCTGTGCATGGCACAGAGGCCTTCTCAAACACAACATTGTATGCTTTTTATTTGAGACAGCTGTCCTGGAACTCACTTTGTAAACCAGGCTGGCCTTGAACTCAGATCCACTTGCCTCTCTTGAGTGCTGGGATTAAAGGCATGGGCCACCTGGCATACACTGTATTTTTTTGTTTGGTTTTTGGATTTTTTGTTTTTCGAGACGGGGTTTCTCTGTAGCTTTTGGAG
The DNA here is from genome assembly GCA_004026605.1 of Ondatra zibethicus. Classification (NCBI taxonomy): domain Eukaryota; kingdom Metazoa; phylum Chordata; class Mammalia; order Rodentia; family Cricetidae; genus Ondatra; species Ondatra zibethicus. Next base: position 48,829 of record PVIU01001676.1, read on the forward strand.
CCTGTTCCGGAACTAGCTCTTGTAGACCAGGATGGCCTTGAACTCACAGAGACCTGCCTGCCTCTGCCTCCCTTGTGCTGGGATTAAAGGCGTGCCCCACCACCCGGCACAACGTTGTAGTCTTTAGCAGACTAGGCACGTCTTCAGGGATGGCCCTGAGAGAAAATGGAGGCTGGTGCCCTACTCGCTGCCTCTTCACAGGCCCCCACTCCTTATGGAGTCTGTAGACAAATCACTGCTTACTGAAGGAACAGTGAGGTGACTGGCCCAGCGGTGCTGCCAGCCTGACCTCCTCTGCAGCTCTTCCTGTTTGGCTCCGAACTGGAATGTGCCACTCCTGGCTGGGCCATCTCCCAAGAACACACGAGACCTAAGGGTCGGGATGTGGTTGGACCTGTCCCTCCTTACTGGACCATGGAGGACAAGGCCTTCAACACTTGAGGGTACTGTGGCCTCCTCTCCAGTGGTCTATATAGAACCTCCCTGGGCCACCCCTCATCCCTGCTGTGCTGTGAAATGGTTCCAGGCTTGCAGGACGTTTGCTAGAAAATCTTGAGGTGAAGCCTGCACCCTGGGCTGAGAGGGTGGAAGGCATGGGAGGAGGGGAGCCAGATAGTAGGTGGTGGTGCCAGAAGACTAAACCCATTGCTCTTAGGTCGGGAAGCCCCCTGCTTTGCCTTTACAGCACTGACAAGCTGAGGGGCTCAGGGAGGGCTGATACAGCTGGCCTCGTTCTCTAGCTCCTGGTTTGGATGGATGGTCAGGAGCTTCAGTGGCCCTCATCTGAGAGTCTGCAGTGGAATTGCTCCAACTGTCCTGGGTCTCTGTATTACAAATCTAGGCCCGAGTTCTAACAGACACCACCTGTCCCCACTCATAGGCCCCAACTGAGGTAAGACAGTGGAATGCCCTCCCATCCCTGCAATGGCAAAACAAGCATTGGGAGGTCCCAGGGAAGGACCCCTCAAGGCCTAGTGTGGTCCTTGTCAAGAGCAGGGCACCCTGTCCTGGTAGCCCTTGGGGTAGAAGCAGGTGTGTGCCTAGACATGGCAGACATGGCTGAGCTGGGTATATGGGGTGCAGTGGGCGGGGGAGGGTTGGACAGGGAGTATCAAGTGTGTTCCATCTATGGGGCTCCAGGTGAGAGAAAGGAAGTGGCCAGGCTTCTCTTGGTAGTCCTGCACCCCTGAGGTGACGGTAGTGGATGGGCATCTAGCCATATCCTGTACTCCCATCCCACCCCTGGCAACTGACCAGTGTCTTCAGCCTGGTGCTCTCTGGCCAGTGCTCTACAGGGAGTGGGTAGTCTCAAGTGGCCACAGGCCATGGGCCCTGGTGGGAGTCCAGAACCAGGTGGGGATTTGGGCTGTTTTCTCACATGTTAACGCCAGAACAGACCCTGGCGCTGTCCTATTGATGAGAGTGGGAAGGCGGCTGGAAGCAGAGGACATGCTGCTACCAAGAGGTTTTATTGGTTTTATTAGAACAAAGAGGCGTTCTGCTTGTGTCTGTAAAAAGTTCCAAAAATTTTAATCTCACACATGGGCTGTGCTGGAACAGCAGGAACTGGCAGGGGTGGAGGGGTGGGCATGGGGCAGCTCCACCCTTCCACACTTTGGCGAATCCACACAGAATAGGTGAGCTTTTGCCATGGTCACTCAAAGGGACCTATGAGCAACTGTGCAGTCACAAGGCAGCTCCCTGTCTCGCAGAGCTCTGAAACATCTACCGGCTTTGTCCAGAATACTGCCTTGAGGGACCCACAGCCCCACTGGCTCTGACAACCACAGGATCTTGCACAGCCTCAAAACAAAAAGCACAAACCCAAACCGTTGTTGTTTTACAGAAGACAGGAACTGTCCTTTGAGGTCAAAGACCACCAAAGAAAGGCTGAAGGGCCCGGGTCCCTTCTGCAGCCAGATGGTAAGGCATAGAATAGGGCCACTAAGTCCCTTGTGCAGCTGGCTGGGTCCTCAGGATCAAGCACTTTGGCTCCAAGGATGGCAGGTGTGCTGGTGCTGAGTGAGACAGGTGGCGGACAACGACAGACTGGCATGGAAGCCTGTAGGGCTGTGTGTACGGCACACCCTCCCGCCACTCGCAAACCAGCCTTCCCATCACTCACAGAAATCTGTCAACTACACAGGACTACACGGGCATGACCTCTGGGGCTGAGGACTGGATGGACTTCAGCCCTGGGAGCATGGCAGCAGCACTGTGCTAGGACGAAGCTCTACAAAGGTTAAGATCACATGATCTCCACTGTCTCTGCTATTAACGCGCTGCAGAGAAGCACTGTCCCACAGGATGCCTGCCGCCATTTACCCTGAATTCACACCCGCACATCAAACCCCGCTCAGCCTCCCCCCCGTTACCCACAGGATTCAGGACATTTCCAGCAGTTGTGTGAACATCCATGAGAACAGCAGAATCTCATTAGTGCTGTAATGATGACACAACTCACTTTACAACCATCACCCAGACAAAATGCAGACACCTTAAAATACCCAGAGAAAAGGGACGAAGAACAACCAACCACACAGAGACATCTACAGCCAGTGCCCCCACAGGAGCCACAAGTGGAACCAGTTATGCAGGACCTTCAGCGGACCACAGTCACATAGGGAGGGGTGGTGACCAGGTCGGCCTTGGACGGGTAAACCACCTTCAAGCTGCCCTCCAGGTCCACCACTCGGACCTGCTCCACCACCAGGGGGCACTGTCCATCCTTCCCAGCTCTCGGATTCAAGTTGGGATCAGAAACCCCACAGCTGCCATCAGCTTCCGTACCCGAGAGTGCATCTTCCTCTTTATTTTCTGAAGTGCTTTTGTTCAGTTCTGCCATTTTCTGCAAAGGAAAATAACTTTTTAACAGAGAGGAGAAGTGACCTAGGAAGCCAGGCTGCCGTGACCCAGAGAGCAGCAAGCAGCAGCCATGGGAGGGTGGGGACACAAAGCTGCCCTCATGGCCAGGACCTTGCTTGGGTTGGGCCACTCACCAGAATGAGGCTGTCCATGATGTCCTTACAGAGCTGCAGGCTAGTGGCACTTGTGACTTCCAAAAACAAGTTGGATGTGGTTTTCTTAATCTGAAGAGTTAGAGTTCAGGAGAAAAGTTATTAGTGCGGGGACACCAGCTGCTCAACGTATTCAGGAGAAAAATCTATAAGCAGAGTTACACAGGGCTAGAGGTGCAGAGCGCTTGCCTTGTATGCATGAAGCCTTGGGTTAAGTTCCCAGCACTGCGCAAGCCAGGCAGGCATGGCCTACACACCTATAATCCTATAGCGTTAGGGACGTGGAGACAGGAGGATCAGTTCATGGTAACTCTTAGACTATATATCAAGTTAAAGGCCAGCCTGGGCTACACGAAAACCTGTCCTAAACTAAGAACTTGTAGCAAGGGCCACAGGCTGGGGACAGCACGACGGTGACTTTGTGGAGGTGGGCGGCACCAGCTGTGAGCAATGCCAAGGAGCAGAGGGCCCAGTCCTCTACTTTGCATCTCTCACAAGCGGGCACTAGCAGGTGGGGCAGCCTAGAGGACGAGTCCACACGCCACACACTGCCTACCTTTGTCTTCTCACTGTTTGTTATAGGTGGAAAAGAAATCACATCTCCTTCGGCATCCACGAGACAGGGGTAGTTTTCCTTCCCGTCCAGTAAGTGAAGGTACCTGTGTGGGAGGAATCCAGGTGACAGGCAGTGTGAGCTCGTGGTAAAGCTGCAGCCCTGCATCTGCATCTGCCCAGAGGGCCTTGGGTCTGACAGCCCTCACAGTGGAGTCTGCCCTTCAGGAGGGGGTGACTCCCTCCCTTAGAAGGAGTCTGGGGAGAGCCCCTCCCCGTCGGCTTCTGTCAGCTGACCAGCTGACCTGTGCAGCTGAGCTGTGCAGCTGACCTGTGCAGCCCGGAGACGCTCTGCCGCTTCTTCTGCTTTCTCTGCTCCTCAGCCTCCAGCTGCAGCTGCCTCACCAGCTCCTGGGCCTTGGCTTCTTTCCGCCCCAAGGGCACAATCTGTAGGAGTGGAAGCTCATAGCTCAGTGTGTTACTGAGGCCACCTGTGAGCATGAGGGACGCTGTGCCCTCTACCTTGATCCCTAGCCGGGGAGTGGGTTGCCAAGTCTCCAAGTCTGGAAGCAAGGGGCTATATTTCCAGAGACCCCTCTGGAGAGGGGGTGCTCAGCACTCAAAGTTCTGAGCTCATAGACACCTGTATTTCTAAAAACATGCGATTGCTCAGAAGGCCAATAGAGAGATAGGAATTAGTCGCCTGAGCTGGTTGAGCCAAGCATGCAGTTGGCACCTGAGTCCCTACCCCTGGGTCTTTATGTAAATCCAAGCCTGGAAATCACAGCCCAGAGAGCAACCTGGTGATTCAGCTCACACTACAGGTGTTCTGTTAAGTGGGGCAAAAAATCTTTCATTAAAGTTGGTGAGCTACCCAGGCATGGTGGCACACGCCTTTAATCCCAGCACTTGGTGCAGAGGCAGGTGGATCTCTGTAAGTTCAAGGCCAGTCTGCTCTACACAGAAAGTTTCAGGTCAGACAGGGCTGTCTCAACAGAAGTGGGTAAGCACAGGCAGCCCTTTCTAGGGCCTCCCTATGACGGGCATTTGCATAGCTACGCGGGGTCCCAAAGCGAAGGCAGAAATCACGTCCCTTATGCACGTGCCCAGAAAGTACCAGGTTAAGCTTCCCAGGCCCAGCCCCCATCCTGTGAGTCTAAGGAAAAGGGCAAGTGTAGACGGCACCTTGAGGTTATCGGGTGGCCGGGCTGCATAGAGCAGGGGCCCGCGCACTGCCTGGAGGTCATGGGTCGCAATGGTTGCTGCTGTCCTCTTCTCACAGAGGTCGTCATGGAGCTTTATCTGCGGATGAGAGCAGAGGAATGGGCTTCAGAGTCCCTGCTGTCCAGGGAGGCCTGCAAGCTCAGCACCACCAAGTGGCACCTCCCTGCCTCCCAACTCTGTGGTTATCTGGTCACCAGCAGCCTTTCTCTTCTCTTTAATTCTAGAACTTTCATCCCAACCTATCACTCCATCTACTAGGTGGAAGGCAGGTTTGCTGCCAGGCTGGGCATGGTGGGGCGGGGAGGGGGCACTACTGGCTTCCTCCCTGAGCTGCTGAGGGAAGTCTCAGACAGCAACTCTGCCCTTGCTGGGCACAAAAGGCAAAGATGTGCTTTCCAGTGCACAGAGAGACAGTTGCCAGAGGAGTGGTCCAGTCAGCCAGACCCAGGAACTTCCACGAGGATGTGCTGCTGAGAAGGGACATCTGTACTATTATCCATTTATTTATTATTTGTTTGTTTGTTGAGATAGAACCACACTGCATAGTCCTGCTTGATCTGGAACTTGCTATGTAAACTAGAATGGCCTCGAACTCACAGATCTGTCTGCCTATGCTGGGATTAAAAGTGTGTGCTACCATGCTTGGCAAGAAAAGACAATTTTAACATAGTCTTATATAAAACAGACTGCATTTTACTGCAGAAATCAGAAATTTCCCACTAGCATCAAACATCATCAATAAATTCATGTCTGAAGTGGGGCGACATGTGGAGGAACCAATAGCCCAGACCTGGCAGACACTTGACAAGGGTGGATACCAAGGGGATAGGCAGTGGACTTTCTGCACCCTGAACCAGGGCCTGCTACACTACCTGAAGTACGGAGACCACCTTGCACCTTCTGACCCTGACCTGACTGTTGGCTCCAGTGGTACACCCAGGATGCAGCCCTATACCCAGTGTACAGGCTCCCCAAATCTGTCTGCTACATGCGTGCCCACCCCAGCATGCAGTACCCACCACGTCAGTCTGCTGCATGCGTGCCCACCCCAGCATGCAGCACCCACGTCAGTCTGCTGCATGCGTGCCCACCCCAGCATGCAGCACCTACCAAGTCAGTCTGCTGCATGCGTGCCCACCCCAGCATGCAGCACCTACCAAGTCAGTCTGCTGCATGCAGCACCCACCACGTCAGTCTGCTGCATGCGTGCCCACCCCAGCATGCAGTCCCCCAAGTCCACCTACTGAGTGCCCACCTGGGAGTTGAGAAAGCGACGGAGTGCATTTCCCGGCTGCAGGTCCATGCCTCTCACGATGGCCCCCACGATGTATGGGCGCACGTCTCTGACCTCCGGGCTCACCCTGACTGTCAGGGGTGTGGGGTTCTCAGAGACGTGCAAGACCTTGAGCATCAGCCTGGCTGAGTCTGCTACCTCCTCCTCGCCCTCCCCACTTTCCCGACGCTGCTTCCGCTCCCGCCTCTTCTTTCTGTCCTCCTTTTCAGCACCCTCTTGCCGGCCCTTGCTCCGGCCACCGCGACCACCAGCACGTAGGTACTCTAGGATGGATTTGGTCTGGCAGCCACCCACCATCTTCTCCAGGCGCTTGTCTCGGAGCTTGTTCCCTCGGAAGTTGATCTCTTTGAGCTTAGGGCAGTCTGCCAGTTCAGCAGGGATCTCGGTCAGCTGGTTGTTAGAGAGGTCCAGTGTCTGGAGTGAAGGAGAGAAGAACTGGATGCCCAGGTCTGGGCAAGAGGACAAAAAGTCCTACTGTGGTCCAGGCCCAGGAGCCATAGCCAGGCTAACCCATGAGTTATCTGCATGGCCGTAACTGTCCCCCTCCACAGAGGTTGCTAACTCAATGCGTCAGGCGTGCAAGCATAGCAAACACTCAGACCTGTCAGCAGGCAGGGGACCAATCAGAACTCCTTCCAATCTGAAAACAGGGTCCTCAAATGGCGCCCTGCTATTTCCTGAATATGATGACAAAAGCAAGCACCAGCAAACCCCTCCCCAGACCAAGGATGACATCACGAGCGGAACACTGCCTCAGCCGGGGAAGGCAATAGGGCCACTGTGTCCATGCCACACACGCACAGACCAGTGGTCTGTGGAAAAGGACGTCAGGTTGCTATCCCTACTGCCAGACAATGCTGCTGTTTGGAACACGGGGAAGAGTACGCAGCTCTTCCGCCTCCATAGTCACTGTGGTTGGGGGGAGGGAGCTCAAAGCAGGCGAGGTGTTAGAAATTTCTTCCTAGGGAGACATAAACTAATGCCTGACTGCCGTATAGAGCAACACTGTCCAGTGTGGGGAGCCGGTGGTTTTCAGTGAGCTTTCTCATAGGGTTACACAGGAACGAGTGACCTCAAAGCGGCCACACCACTGGAAACCTCATCACAGCATGGTGACTAGATGGAGTGTTACACACACACCCCCCAGATCACAAGGCCACATGCACATGGGGCAGCATCACATACATGTAGCTGGGAAGGACATGTAGCTCCAGCAACCCTCCTCCTTCTAGGAGTGACATCAACAGTCAACAAGCCTGACCTGGTCTCAGTCACAGCTGCTCTGTCCAGAGGACATGTGCGCATGCCTGGCTTGGAAGCAGCTCTGAGAATCACACACACAGATATCCCTCTCAGGGCTGGTGGGGGCTCTGTCTGCCTGGCTCTCTGCTCTTATATCAAGCACCCTTTCAGAAGAGCCTGGGAGAGGTCACAGGCACCACGGGTGTGATCCCTCACCTCTGCACTCAGAAACTAGAGCCATGCAGGGACTGCAGCAAGCACTCGGATGCAGTCTGTGGCAGCTGAGCCTGAACCTCGGGGTGTGGAAACGGGAAGAGGGCAGCACGGGGAGGGGACTGTTACGAAAACACCTGTTCTGGATGGTGGCGCTTTTCAAGCAAGGGAGAGGGAAACTTTGGCTCGAGCCACCAGGCTGCTTGAGGTGGGAGGACACAGCACAGAGGGGCTCCAGACACACCCAGGGACAGCAGAAGACAGCCATAAAAGCCAAAGGAGAAAAGCATGAAAGAAAAGTGACACAGGCCCTTGAGAAGGGAGAGGCCAGACAACAGCAAGGCCTGCTGGGTAAAAATGCAGGGCTGGCCTGCATGTGCAGGTGCCCCTGCAAGGGGGTCCTCAAGAGCAGCACTGCTGGCCGT